>CM025790.1:92557473-92576012 GCA_014635995.1 Sarcophaga peregrina | reverse complement strand
TTCAACTATTCTGATTCATTCGTACTCGTTACAACATTGATTTATAAGTATAAGTAGCAATGAGTATGAGTACAACGTTGATAACATCAAACTCCCAACATTCGAAATATGTTTGATTCATATCACACCTACTCGTTCTGATTCATAAATTTTGAAGAATATTTATAAGTGATTCGAGTGATTTAAATCATTTATCAAAATTTACAGCCTTTATTGTTGTTGCATATACAAACAAAGAAGAAAGGAAAGACAAAGACAACAAGCAAAGCAAACACACTACCTTCTTGTGAGTATTGCAGTGCTCGTACGGGAATCTTACTTATTTTGTGCCTCGTGTAAATGTTAAGTAGAGATAATAACATCATATATATTGTTAAGTATGAATACGACGAGTACTTTCAACTTTGAGTATGAGGAGTATGTGTATCATATCAAAATATGTGATTCGAGTGATTCCAATCATTCATCAAAATCTACAGCCTTTTTTGTTGTTGCATGCACAAACAAAGAAGAAAGGAAAGACAAAGACAACAAGCAAAGCAAACACACTACCTTCTTGTGAGTATTGTAGTAATCGAACGCGAATCATACTTATTTTATGCTTCGTGTAAATGTTAAGTAGAGATGAGTCGAAGTCAATAACATCATGCGTATTTTTAAGTATGAATACGATGAGTACTTCCAGCATTGAGTATGAGTAGTATGAGTACCATATCAAAATAAGTGGTTCGAATGATTCGAATCATTCATCAAAATCTACAGCCTTTTTTGTTGTTGCATATACAAACAAAGAAGAAAGGAAAGACAAAGACAACAAGCAAAGCAAACACAGTACCTTCTTTGTGAGTATTGTGGTGGTCGTATGCGAATCATACTTATATTTTGCTTCGTGCAAATGTTAAGTAGAGACGAGTCGAAGTCAATAACATTATGCGTATTGTTAAGTATGAATACGACGAGTACTTCCAACTTTGAGTATGAGTAGTATGAGTATCATATTAAAATAAGTATGAATGCGTATAAATATCAGAAATTATAAGTATGACTCGAATCTACTCATCGTTTTGAATACTCGTTGCTAATCTCTGATACATACATATGTGTGTAATATTTTTCATATTTTGCTGTAGGAAATTATATTCTTCTTTTTCTACATGTTAAGTTAATAGAGACTATTAAGGTAACATAATCAGCCCAATTATGAATAACAATCCCCCGGGAATTTTTTCCTTTTCCCAATTCTCCTATTATAAACAAAATCTCCTCGGGAAATTTTTCTCTTTTCTCTTTCCCCGTATTGTAAACAATGTTCGAAATTGGGAAATTCTTCCCCGGGAAAAAGTAGGTATTACGAATGTCAATTAAAGGGAGATTGCAATGACAACTTCTAGAAAAAATTCCGCCAAAGAATTGAAAGTGAGTTGTGCGAAAAAATTAAAAATTTAAAAAAGTATCAAAAGAAAATCGATTAAAAATCACAAAAATATCGGGCCCGCCTTATTTCGTGAATGGTAACACTTAGCTCATGTCTGATTTGACGGTTTTATCCTTCCGCTGAACGATTATGGTTGTGTATACGCTTGAAAACGCTGGAAAATATTGCGACATTACTTTGAAAATCATTGTAATGTTGTAGAATGTCAGCGAAAATTGCGTACATATTTTAAAAGACGGGAAGCACCGTCAGCTCCGTATATTCGTTATATTGTGAAAATAGTGAAAGAAACTGGCATCCTTATCGACAAATCAAAGCGTGAAAAGCCAAAAACAGTGCATACACCCGAGAAAATTGCTACTGTGGCTGAAAGTGAGCGTGAGAAGCTAGGCCGTAATCCTGATTAAAGGATTGTAATGGCCAATTATGTGTGTATGTATGTAAAAAATAGATATAACTTTCGTAGATAACTTCACACGCATTTAATTTGAGTTACTAATTTTGTTTTGTTCTTCGTGTATCCGTTCAGTCTTCTGAATTTCACCCCTATTTAGTTCGGCACCAACTTAATTTTTACATATTTTTCGTTATACCGAGTACAAATTAAAATTTTTGTTCATCACATGAGTAGGAACATTTTGAGTGTTCATTAAGTTATGTAATATGATGTACACTGAATCGAATGTTCGGTAAATCAAAAAACGACTGTATTTTCTTTTTGAGTATTTTTTTCTTTTTTTGATGTTGTATTCAAAATAAATCATTTTCTATATCCAATTAATTAATTTTCATTGTTTAAATACGAGGTTTGTTTATAAAATTAAATGAATTTTTTGTTTTTTGAGAAAACTTTTTCTACTTCAGCTTTCATTACTATAATAACGGTTGATAGCAGTTGGTAGCGGTCACCTTAAAATATTCCTTTTTTACTTCTTTTGGGTTTGAATTGTCTGATCTGAGTTTTCAATCGTGGCCTCAAGTCTAATATGCCAACACACTAATACACTCTGCGACTAAATAAAAAAAAATTAAATACACCCAGCTAATGACATAGTGTAGATTATGAGTTTTGTTGAGTAGATCTCAAAAATATTTTTTTTATATTTCTCGAACCCTCCAAACTTTTTTTATTTGACAAAAACTGGTTGTTTTTAGACATTACGCACAAATTTCTGGATTACTTAAACATTTCTGATCAGATTTCCAAAATTTAAATCTTGTTTGAAAGGGGGGGAAATGGAGCTTTAAAAACGGTATACACATACCTATTATTCGGCTTAATATGCTGAGAGATTTGATGAGGTAAACTTGGAAAATTCGATTTTTTGTTTTTTATATTTTTTCAAGTTTGTCCATTCATAGTAGCAAACTTCACTTAAAAAATATGAAATAAGTGATAACATTTTGAAAGTGCATTATCTTGCGAAGAGATTGACACTTTGTTTAATCAAATCGGACAGAAATTACCGTAGTTATTATTTAAAGTCGCCGTGGTCTAGTGGATAGTGTGTTGAGACAAAAGGCCCGAGTTCGAATCCCAGGTCAGACATCAAAACGAAAAATATTTCTTCGGCGACTTCCTCTCAGCAGATTTCTGACAAAGACTCTGAGAGTAAAAATTGCCAAGAAAAGCTTCTCAAAAATCTGTCGTTACGAGTCGACTTTAAACTGTAGGTCCCACCACTCATGTATAAAATTAACGCACACAACGTAAGTGGTGTGAGAAGCTAGGTCGTAATCCTGACTGAAGGGCTGTAATGATCAATTATGTATGTATGTATTATTTAAAGTGTCTAACAGTCGATTTATATTTTTTTTATATGTGATCTCTTCAAATGAAGTTTTAGTTAAAAAATTTTCGGAATTTTTGATAGATCTAGATTGTTTATCGGAAAATGTGTCAAGAAGTTAGCCAATGTTTGGGCAAAAAGAAATAATAATATTTGCAAAAAATACAAATATTAGGCGACTTTTGCAAACGTGACTTATTGTTGGCTTATTAGACGTAAAAGCCCGGATCCCTATTCCAGGTCAGTCATCAAAACGAGATATGAAAATCAAAAAAAAATTTCATTTTCTTCGGATAATAATAAGATGAATAAGTTTTTAAAAAATTGTGTCGTTCGAGGTCGATGTTGAACTGAAGGGCCTGCCACTTACGTATAAAATTAACGCACACAACGTGAGTGGTGTTGCGAAGCTAGGCCGTAATCCTGACTGATGGGTTGTTGTAATGACCTAGTATGTATGTATGAGTGCGTATAAGTATCAGTATCTGAGTTTATGAATATGGCTCGAATCTACTTATCGTTTTGAATATTCATTACTGATCTCTGATACCAACCCCTTAACTAATTTAATACTATGCGTGTGTGTACAAACTATGGCACTGTAAATAAAATAAGTCCGAGATTTTTTTTAAAACCTACAAATAAGCAATAAAATAAGCAGAAAAAATTATTCTTACAAGCTATACTCAAGAGTTTCTAAATTGAAATATTTGAAAAAGGTTTCTAAAAAGTTTGATGAATTATTAAGACTGCAAGATTCATATCTGGCCTATCTAATTTTAGAAAAATATTGAAAACGTGTTGCCAATTACCATTAATAATCGTCATTCTATCTAACCGTCTAAAACAATGACGTAACAGTTTTGATAAACAAACATGAACAATAATTTTATTAATGAAGAGACGATTAATCATGTGGAAAGTACAGAGAAATCAAAAAATAAATTTAATTGCAAAACACGTAAATTGTTTTATTGTTTCATATTTTTTTTTCATAATTTTTTTAATTTTTTTTTTTTATTAAAAAATGAAATTAATTTTAAGAGAATTCTTTTGAATGTTTTAAATTTTTGGGGAAATACGATAATAAATATTGGTTAGAGGAAATAAAAATATACTCGTATTGTATGTATAATTATAAATAAAAATTCTATTTACAGTAAGACCCCGCTTAATGTTGCTCCGCTTAACGCTGTTTCAGAACTACGCGGTACTATTGGGATTCCCCTAAATCGAATACTGTATTGATACTTGTTGTATATGTATGTGTGCAAATGTAACGGCCATGTACCAATCAGAGATTAGGAATAAGTATTCAAAACGATGAGTAGGTTCGAGTCATACTTATACTTTGATATCATACTCATACTATTCATACTCAAAGTTGAAAGTACTTATCGTATTCATACTTAACAATATGCATGATGTTATTGACTATGACTCGTCTCTAGTTAACATTTAGACGAAGCACAGAATAAGTATGATTCGCTTACGAACACCACAATACTCACAAGAAGGTAGTGTGTTTGCTTTGCTTGTTGTCGATGTCTTTCCTTTCTTCTTTGTTTGTATATGCAACAACAACAAAGGCTGTATATTTTTGATGAATGATTCGAATCACTCGAACCACTTATTTTGATATGATACTCATACTACTCATACTCAAAGTTGAAAGTACTCATCGTATTCATACTTAACAATATGAATGATGTTATTGACTTTGACTCGTCTCTAGTTAACATTTAGACGAAGCACAAAATAAGTATGATTCACGTACGACCACCACAATACTCACAAGAAGGTAGTGTGTTTGCTTTGCTTGTTGTCTTTGTCTTTCCTTTCTTCTTTGTTTGTATATGCAACAACAACAAAGGCTGTGAATTTTGATGAATGATTCGAATCACTTGTAAGTATTATACGTACATACTAGGGATGCCAATCGGGAAATCCCGAAATCCGAAATCTCGGGATTTTTAAAACTTGTCCCGGGATTTTCGGGATTATGAATTCATATGTATTTTGACCCTACAAAAGGGCCTGAAAAAAAATTCTTTATCACTTGACTTCAATAATAGTATCTCAGATGAGGAAAACCCTGCTTCCATTGATAAAAAATATTTGATGGCATCGAAGAATGCAAAAGCCCTATAAAACGAATTAATAGAGTAGCTGATTTAGATACTCAACTGTCCAAAGAAATAGAGGTTTTTACACCAGGAGGTGGTAGAGGTGAATATTTATTTTACCAACAAATGTTGATTGCGAGAAGTGTTTTTCAGGCAGGGTATGTTGACAACAAAATTGGTTCAAGCCTATCAGATCACATGTTGGATGCTTTAATCTTTTCGTTGGAATCCATATAATTTTCTTAAAACTAATGCATTTGCATATACATAATTGGAATACAAACGATTTTGTTAACAAAATATTTTTATTATTAAGAGAAAATCGCGATTTTTCCCTTGAGTTTTCGGGATTTTAGGATCCCGAATTATCCCGAAATATCTCGGGATTACGGGATCGGGATTTACAAAATCCCGAATCCCGGGATTTTTAAAAATCGATCCCGTTTGGCATCCCTAGTACATACATATATAACATACATAATTGGCCATTACAACCCTTCAGTCAGGATTACGACCTAGCTTCTCACACCACTTATGTTGTATGCGTTAATTTTATACATGAGTAGCGGGACCTACAGTTTAAAGTCGACTCCGAACGACAGATTTTTGAGAAGCTTTTCATGGCAATTTTTACTCTCAGAGTCTTTGCCAGAAATCTGCTGAGAAGAAGTCGCCGAAGAAATATTTTTCGTTTTGATATCTAACCTGGGATTCGAACCCGGACCTTTTCGTCTAATAAGCCAACACACTGCCCACTAGACCACGGCGACTTACTTAGTATTATACGTATTTTTCTAAATTTATGAATCAGAATGAGTAGGCGTCGTATAAATCAAACATATGTATTTCGAATGTTATGAGTTTGATGTCAACGCTGTACTCATACTCATTGCTACTTATACGTATAAATCAAAGTTGTAGCGAGTACGAATGAATCAGAGTAGTTGAATTTCAACACCGTTGACTCACTCATATTTGAAATTGCATGAGTAGTGGAAAAACGATGCATTGCTGATCTCTGGTATGTACATTTAAGATGATTGACAATGACTCATTCATACTCAAAATTACATAAGCGCTTATGAGTAGCGGAAAAACGATTCATTGCTAATCTCTGGCACCGAGCATTATATAGTGACGTTCTCTTCTAACAAAACGTTCTTTTTTTAGTCTTCAGAATAAAGATTCTAACTGTATTTTCCGAAGTTGCAATGTATTTACATGTGTATGTACGTGTTAGGTCGTCTCATTTAACGCTTTTTCGTTTAGCGCTGTAACGTATCCCCCGCGTTAAGCGGGGTCTTACTGTATTTATTAATAATTTAATTATTATTTTTTTGTTGGTAGACTTTTTGTCTATCTACTATGATACTTCGTTCGTTCATATGTAGTGTTAATAACTTTCTTTGACGTTAAAAATTCAAGTTTTAAGTATCCTATTCGCATGTATTTAGAACATGTTTTTGACGTCACTTTTAAATTATCATATTTGTTTTGTTTATCAAAATAAATGTACATTTAAATTAAATGCTTTTGTTTGAAAATAAAAATTTATTTTTTCAATCAAGGTGTCTAAAAAAAAATAATTGCCAGATGTGATTACATTATTTATAAAGAAAAGAAAGAATAAAGCATTATTTACATAAAATCGGGTTCAATAAAATACTTAAAATATGTATAAACCAAATTGAATTTTAATAGCTCAACGCCTTAATACAAACAAAAAAATCAGGTCTTATCTCCTTCCCTCCTTAGTATCAACAGAGTCGTTGTCACTTTATCAAATAACAATAACCGATATCTTGATATGCTATCTCCAAAAGTAAGCTAAACTACACAGTCCATGACCACTAAAACCAATTCTAGTCTATGCAGATGTTTAAAGTCATTTCTGAACAACAGACTTTTGAAGAACTTCAAACTCTTAATGTTTTTGCCAGAAATCTGTTGAGAGGCAGAAAAAAAATATCGCTTACATAATTGGCCATTACAACCCTTCAGTCAGGATTACGGCCTTGCTTCTCACATCACCCATGTCGTGTGCTTTAATTTTATACATGAATGGCGGGACCTACAGTTTAACGTCAACTCCGAACGATCGATTTTTTAAGAAACTTTTTCATGGCAAGTTTATTTACTCTTAGAGTTTTTGCCAGACATCTGCAGAGAGAAAGCCGCCAAAGAAATATTATTTTCACAATTTCGTTTTGATACCTGACCAAGGATACCGAACCCGGGCTTTACGTCTATATAATACGTCTACATAATAAGCCAACAAACTACCTATAGGCTATGACGACTTTATATTCTATATTACTAGCTGACTCTGCGAATTTCGTCCCGCCCAAAATTGATTGGTTGATTGATATTGCCCAAAAGAGGTCACATTGTACTATATATTTATTGTAAAACGCTGCATAAAGCCCTGATGAAGTTGTAGTTGTTGTAATTGTTCTAAAACAAAAACTAACAGACATACATGTTATTAGCCGACTTATAGGTATCTTTTTAAAGGGGGTGCGTTGCCATCCCCATTTTTGGTGACTTTGTCGATATCGCCTCTACGAACTTACTCACCAAATTGCATTCGTCTACAATCATTATGTCCCCAAATATTCTATTTTAAATGTTTGCCACGCCTACTTTTTGATATATCGAATTTTTTTTTAACCATCTAAACCTGATAAGCTTTCGAACAAAAAAAGAATGGTTAAAATCGGTTCAGTAGTTTAAGAGCTATAGCTATCATTTAAAGGAGGTGGATTGTCACGCCCATTTTTTGGTGAGACTGTCGATATCGACACTGCGAACTTACCCACCATATTTTATTCGTCTAAGATCAATATGTACGTAAATATTAAATTTTAACGATTTGCCAAGCCCTCTTAACCTTTAGGGATATGAAAAATGGATGTTGTCCGATTCTTAGACCAACCCGATATGTGCACAAAACGTCATGAAAATCGGCCAATCCATTTCGGAGGAGTTTAAGCACTAACACCGTGACACGATAATTTCCTATATGGATTAGAAATTAATAAGGATGGGCATATTGTGAGAATTGATTGGGGAGAGGCAGTGCTAGTTTCAGGGATATAACCATAGCTGCCAGATTTGACGATTTATCGTCATTTTGACGATTTTGTACTCCAAAAAATATCATATTGACGATTTGATGATTTATACCCTTATTTTGAAAACTTTTATAAATAAATGCAGTTATTTGAAATTCGGTTTACGTCGTTTCTATTTACGTCGCTTTTTTCCGGAACATTTTATGACGTAAATCGAGGGAATACTGTACATGATTCTCGGGAACAATTCCCTTATTTCGCTCGAACATAATTCGTTGTAATAGCGATAGGGCAGTGAAACACAAACCACATTGCAACGAACCCAATAAATCAATGGAGTTCGATATCATATTGTCTTTAAGGGGCAACTTCGCCCCCTTCGCGGTCGGAGCCTATACATGATAGTTGTATTCCATTATCTTTCGGATAGAGTGAGTGGTGTAAATAGTAAGAAGATCAGATGAAGTGAAGTATTTCTTGCACTATCTTAAGAAGCTTAGGCATTCAGAAATGTGTCGCTTCAAGCGAACATCACGCTGAATTTTCTTTGACGATTTTGTGACGATTATTTTTACGATTTTCGTGAATGTCTTTGACGTCTTTGACGATTTTGACGAATTTGACGATTTTTTGTTTCTAGTATTTGACGATTTGATGTTTTAATTAGCTGGCAGCTATGGGTATAATCCATAAGTTTTCTTAGGGCCATTATTACAACTTGCCGTTAAACTTGTATTTAGTTAAAGGTACCTTTAGCTAAAGAGAACTTTAAAGGTAACTTTAGCTAACGTGAACTTTAAAGGTAACTTTAGCTAATGTGAGATTTAAAGGTAACTTTAGCTAAAGTGAACTTTAAAGGTAACTTTATGAAAAACAATTTATCAGCCAATTAAAATACTACCCTTAGTTAACGGCAAGTTGTAATAATAACCCTAATTGTGGATTACTTTATTCTCGAAGCAAAACGTTTAATAACGTTTGCCCGAAGTCTCCTTTCAGGCATATTCATCTCGTTTTCATTTCATAGAAATTATATTCAAATTGCTGTGTGGTAATGTTATTGTTTTATTAATCGATTACTCACTGTGTTCTTTTGTTAGAATTTATTTTTAGGAAAATTTTTGAAATCCAGAACTAGTAGTTGAACAGCAATAAATATTTGCATTTAAAAATGACAACAATGACAATGACAAACAAAAATTATCTGTTTTGACAATATTTTGCGGTCATTTTGCAGTGTACTTTGGAAATTTTGTTTTGAGAATAATTTGCGGTCGATTTCTTTCTATTTCCAGGCATGTGGTTATTCAGCAATAATTTTCAATTTGTATTATTTTACTTTCAAAACCAATATTTTATTGTTGATTAATGGTTTATAAAAAAATTTTGATCCATAACTGGCCCTGACATTGGTTTGTAAATCTTAAAACTCAGAAAATTCTTGGATATGGTGACACCTTAATGTAGTGATGGGCGTTGAAGCAAAATAATGATGTTTCTTTGCGATATATTCCATCGAAACAAACAGAGACGTGATATCGATTTATCACAATAGCCTAATAGGCAGGGGTGTTGACTTATTAGTTGAGAACCCGTGGTTCTAATCCTGGTCCAAATATCTCGAACAAAAAGAAATATGAAAAAAATATTTCCTGCAAATTCTGAGAGTAAATAGAATTACCATGAAATGTTTCACAAAAATCCAATGTTCATTCTGTACATTCCGCCACTTGTGAATAAAATTACCACGCACAACATAAGTGATTTATGAGACTGGTTATCTTTCAAGCTGGGTATCGCATGAAAGTTCTTCCAAGACGCCAACCAATATTGCTTCACCGCTAGGCTCACATGACCCTCAATGAATAGAAGGCGTACTAACCAACTACTTGGACCTGGTCGAAACGTCATCTCGACCACAGTGGCCATACTTATAGGTAATTGTGTTATGACCAGACATGCATAAAGAATGCGGCTTCCATTTAAAGACTTTTGTCGTGGATGTAGATCCGCTGAAGAAGAGGAAACTGTTATTCACTTTCTTTGTCAATGTCAATCTCTTGCGAGATGCAGATATAAGTTATTTAGCTTTTCGACCCTTGTCAGCTTGATGAAGCTATCGTCCATTGATGTCAAGAACATAGTCTCGTTCATCAAGCTTTCGGAATGGTTCTCCAACATGCGATAGTCGTACATTGTATGGGCAGCCCTTGCGCTAATCAATTTCTCCCTTCTTGTTTCCCTTCACCTGTGGCGCCACAATGGCCATCAAGACTACCACATTAGCTTAACCTAAGCTAACCTAAACTAAATAAGTAAGCACATGCAAAGAAGGAATGTTGAATTCGATTGATTTTCCTTTACTGAATGTAAGCTTTTTAGAAGTCACCGTGGTCTAGTGGGTAGTGTGTTGGCTTATTAGACGAAAGGCCCGGGTTCGTATCCCAGGTCAGACATGAAAACGAAAAATATTTCTTCGGCGACTTCCTCTCAGCAGATTTCTGGCAAAGACTCTGAGAGTAAAAATTGCCATGAAAAGCTTCTCAAAAATCTGTCACAACATAAGTGGTGTGAGAAGCTAGGTCGTAATCCTGACTGAATGGCCAATTATGATTATGATGAAGCTTTAATGCAAAGGCGCCATTAACAGGATATATTTTTCAATGATCTGGACATCAAAGACATGAGGTTTCAACAGAACGATACTACAATTGTGCCACCGGCCAAATTCAGACAGATTTAAGAGGGGCCAGAGTCTTTAAAAATTAGGTATTTCGTATGCGTTGCCCGGAAAAAGTTTGGAACTAGCATTCGAACGATGTTTTACTCCGTATATAATGACATAAATAGGTCTTTCAAATGAGTAAAAAATTTCAATAATAATGTTGTACTTCTTCTTTCCATTATCCCTCTAGGGATCATATGGCTTCCACAAAGCATCACCATCTGACACGATTCTCCGCCATTGTTTTTCCGCCTTCCCATGTCAGATCTTTAAGTCTTAGATCCTGTAGAACCGTGCGTGCGTTTCCAGTTGCTGTTTTGGTCTGCCAAGATTTCTTGAGCTTTGGGGACCCCATTCTAGTGCCATTTTTTTTAATATTGTCGGGGTTCTTTCTCAATGTATGACCGATCCAACCCCATTTTTTCTGTTTGATATGCGTGTATATGGGTGGGTTCCTCCTCTGTGAGAGTCCAGAGATCTGCGTTGTTGATGGTGTTCGTCCGAAATATTCTGCATATGATTTATAGGCATTTTTTGAGAAATACCTGAAGTTTTTGCGTAATGGTGTTGGAAATAAGCCAAGTTTCGCTATTATATAGTAACGTTGACTTTTTACAAGCGTTAAATATTATTAGCTTGGTACGCCTCTGTTTCTGCGGCGCCGTTTGTTGTCATAGTACTGCCTAGGTAGCCGAAGCTATGGACGTACTCAACTATTTGGCCCTGTAGCATGATGTTTTCTGTGCCAGTGTTGTTAATTCTCATGGTTTTGGTTTTCTTGATATTTAGCTCAAGTCCAACGTTGCGAGCCAATCTTTCTAGGTGTACAATTTTTGACCGCATGTTGGAAACCTTGTGCGTTAATAGACAAATATGTTGCGCACTAGTTTATTTGTATTTAAATTTAAAATTATGAGATGCTTAACAAACACAACCATACGAAAACGGCTTAAATTACTGAACTACAGTAAGACCCCGCTAAAGAGTTCCAGCGCTAAACGGAACAGCGTTTAATGAGGCAATTTTATAAATGCTTTCGTACTGTGATTGCGACTTCGGAAAATACAGTTGGAATCTTACTTTCTGGACAGAGTAACAAAAGAGCATTGAATAAGATGCATAGTATCCACCGTCGCTCTATATTGTGGACCGCTTTTGGATGCTGGATTGCCGTTTCATGGAATCCAAATAATATTGAAACAGTGTTAAGCGGAGCAGCGTTAAGCGGGATCTTACTGTAGTAGATTACACTCCCCTTTTCCCAAATATAAATGTATTAGCCTACATACAAAGGTAGTACGTGTACGTATGTACGTACGTATACATTATTATTCTCTAGATTCTTGGAAACGATTTGAATACAATTTTTCTATGTGGCGCCTGTGAATTTTTAATCAATCAGACTAATTTTTGATTAATCGTTTAAAAAAACACTTCATTTCACACATTCAATGTAAACCTGCAAGCAAACGAAAATGATATTCATGAATACATAATGAATACATAAATTATGCTAATTTCGTATTTGAACACTTAATTAGATGAAATCGATTAATTTTTTTTTTTTTTGTCGTCATGTTATTTTATGAATAAAATGAAATTGTTTTAATGAATGAATGAATTTTTTTTTAATGATTTAAGACTGTTCCAGCACTGATAAGCATTTTACACAATAAAATCGTTTAGAAATTTTGTAAATGAAGTGCTTAATCATATTGATTCTTATCGGGCTTCAATTAGACCGCTGTATGCATACGAATGTAAGTATTATTAGTAATGGGTGATTTTTTAATAGCTATAGGAAATTTTTTCAAAAAAACACATAAAATTCAGAAAAATTCATGAAATCTTTATTTGAATCGATAGTACGGTCCATATAATTTAATGTTTGAAGATTATTTCATGCAAATGTTGACCGCGACTGAGCCTCAAATGATCCATCCGCTTAATCTAATTTTGACATACTCTTTCCAACATTTCGGCCAGTATCTCACGAATAAATGCTTCAATGTAGTCTTCCAATGCGTCGATCAAAGCGGGCTTGTCGTTGACATAGCCCTATAAAATATAGTCTAAAGGCGTTAAATCGCACGATCTAGGCGGCCAATCAAGCGGCCCCGAATGTGAAATAAAATGCTCACCGAACCCGACTCTCAATAAGCCCATTGTTACGCGTGCTGTGTGGCATGTAATACCGTCTTGTTGAAACCACATGTCATGCAAGTCAAGATCTTGCATTTTGGGGGCAAAAAAAAAGTTAGATATCATCTCACGGTAGCACTTACCATTCCCAGTTATGTTACGATTTGCAGCAACTTTGAAGAAGTACAGTTCCCAATTATGCCACCAGCCCATAAACCGCACCAAACTGTGACTTTTTTTCGATGTATTGGTAGCTTTTGCAATGCTTCTGGCTGATATTCACTTCAAAATCGACAATTCTGCTTATTTACGCATCCATACATAAATAAATGATCATTACAACCCTTCAGTCAGGATTATTGATCTAGTTTCTCACACTACTTATGTTGTGTATGTTAATTTTATACATAAGTGCCAGGACCTACAGTTTAAAGCCGACTCCGGACAACACAGATTTTTGAGAAACTTTTCATGACAATTTTATTTATTCTCAGAGTTTTTGCCAGAAATCTCCTGAGAAGAAATCCCGGAAAAAATACTTTTTGTATTTTCCTTTGATGTCTGGCCTGGGACTCGAACCCTGGCATTACGTCTAATAAGCCAGCACACTACCTGCAAGACTACGGGGACTTTAATATATATCAAAAATATGTTAGGAATATTTCATGTACCCTCTCACTTGCTGTCAACGAGATTGGGTTCCCCTATAATACATAAATAATTGGTCTCTACTACAGTATAGCGACTTACAGTTCCTGTAGAAATCTTGTGCCGGAAGGTCAAGTTTATCGGTATGCCTACTAAAAGTACAGTGGCCCACTTCGCCTTTTTGAAATCACTATAAAACATGTCGTTTACACTTATTCGTTTAGCTTTTGTTGTTGTATTTTTGTTTATTTGTTTACCATTTTTTTGTTTGCTGGTGTTTGCTGTTGTTATATTAAGCAGTATGGTAATTTGTAAACAAGTTTGTTTACTACATTGCTTTGGTTTTTGTAGCTACTAGACCATTATCTACTAGAGCACTACCAACTAGACAACGGTGACTTGATAAACGTATCCATTGAGCCAGAAATTCAAAAATTCTCTTTGCGGTAGGTCATTCGCCTTCAAGTCTTGCACCCGCCGTATTTTGCAAGGCTTCACACACCTAAATCCTTTCGTAAAATTTTCCATGTTGTTGAGTAACAGAGGCCCAATTGCTGCGAATGGCGACGAGTCGATAATTGATGGTCATCATTAACACTGGCCGATATAGCTGCAAAATTTTTTTTCTGGGTGGTTTAATGTCCAACAATGTAAATTTGATGCGAAATTTAGTCTCAATAGCCCGAATAGCCGCTTCAGTGGGGTTGATTAAACTGACCATAAAATGGAAGAAGCGTGCGTTAAACTTTCTTAACAGAGCACCCATTTTGATAATAAAATTCAATGATTTTCAAGTGATGTTCGTTTGTAAAACGATTCATGGTTAAATTATAGACCAAACTGAAGATGTTTGACAGTGAAACAAAACACAAAACGTGCGTGAGCTATTTAAACCAGTGTTGGCAGAAAGAGGCCGCCGTGGTCTAGTGGGTAGTGTGTTGGCTTATTAGACTTTAAACTGTAGGTCCCGTCACTCAATGTATAAAATTAACGCACACAACATAAGTGGTGTAAGAAGCTAGGTCGTAATCCTGACTGAAGGGTTGTAATGGCCAATTATGTATGTACAGTTTGTCAAAAAAATCTTTGCACATAGAGAAAAATTAAGAAAACTTTGAAAAATTCATTGATTTCTAATATAAATAATCAAAATTTAAAATTTTTTCAAACAGGATTTTATAAACATATGTTTTGTTAATATAATAAATAAAAAAAATTTATAACAATGAAAATATTCTAATGTAAAATATTAAAAAAACAAAAACAATTCAATTTTACTGCTGTCAAAAAAATGTTTGCACACTTGATAAAATATTTAGACTTAGGCAATTTTTTTAAATTTATAGTGCTAATATTTTGTGGGTTCACCTTGAGCTTCAATTAAAGCTTGCAGACGCCTTCTCATGGATTGAATAATCTTCGGAATGTCATATTCTAATGGTTTTTTCCTACTCTTCGTTGATGAACTTTACCAATACGTTTTTATTTATGGGCGATCATTTCCCTACCTTTTTCTTTAGATGAACCCAAAAATTTTTGATAGGGTTAATATCAGGACTTTGGGTAGGTGTATCAATAACTTTGGTGCAGTTGTAAAGTAACCTGAAGTTATATAAATAAGATTTATTTTCAGGATTATTATTTTGACAGTACTTGCAATTAAATTTATTTGGATTAACCGGGCCAATAAAACCAAATTGCTTAACGCTAGCGGTCAATTCATTTTTTAAAATATCAAGATTTTCTTCCTTAGTCATTATTTCATGTAAAATCCTGATTACACCAACTTCCTTGCTGGATATATAAGCGGATACCATTACAGACAGTTTTCTAAACTTCACTGCAGGAATAAGATTTTTATTTTCTAGTGCTGTCAGAGGCTTACGCCAAATTTTTTGCGGTCTGTCATAATAATAAATCAATATTTTCATCTCATTTGAGAAAATAACTTCGCCCCAGTACTCCGAAGGAAGTCAAATCTATTCGGTGACAAATCATAATTTCTTTTCGACATTTTGTGGTGACAGCAGGAGTTTTTTCCTAGTCATTCTTGAAGAATATTTGTGTTTTTGAAGAACATTTCCAATGGTTTCTTGGAAAACACGTAACCCAAAGTCTTTTTCCACTTGAAGAGCTAATCATCTAGTACTGGATTGCAGGCTATGATACAGGGTTCTCATAATTTTTCTCTTAACTCGCAGCGTCATCTTTTTTGGCCTGTCGGTAGATCCCTTTAAGTCAAGTTCTCCTTCTTTTTCAGCACGGGATATAATATTATATACAGTCCTGATGTTCAGGGAGAACATATCGGCGATTTCCTTTGCAGATTTGCCTTTGTAGTAGTTGAAATAGGCCAATTGTATAATATTTTTTGAAACTCGTTTTCCTGGCATCGTTTGTATTCAAATATAAGGACACTTGTTACATAAAAAATGATCCCTTCATTGCTACAACGTTATTTACGCCTTTCACATTCCATCTCCTTTGTAAAAAACCCAAAATGCTCAACATTTTTGGGAAATAACGGCATATTTTTGTAATTTTTTTATTATCTTCATTCAATATGCAAAGATTTTTTTTACAACCATTTTATTGAGTAAACTTCTTATGTTGTTGTTATTATTGTAATGCGTGTTACTATTAGAAAACTATTGGTGCCTTATGGTCGTAGACAAGTACAGTTATAGAATGAGTGCAAAAATAAAAAGATATACAAAGATTTTGTTGTTGGAATTCTTGAATGAAGATCAAATTTAAAATTTTTTTGGTCTGTGCAAAGATTTTTTTGACAAACTGTATGTATGTTGGCAAAAAGATAATAGTTAAAAAAATCAACCGTTATAACAAGTATCAATATAGTGTACGACTTAGGGAAATTCTAATGGTATCGCGTAATGATGAAGGCATAGCACCGGCCATTTTATAGTCACCTGCAGCAACTCTTTTCCTTACCGTTCGCATCTTCCCTTTTTCCATCTTTCCTAAACTAGCACAATGCACTGCATGAGTAGGGGCCATCACCTGAGTGCTGGTTTTATATAAAGAAAAAAAAAAAAAAATACTGAAACAGCGTTAAGCGGGGTCTTACTGTATTCAAAAAAAACATTGAAAACTTTTATGAAATGTTATGTTTCAAATGTTGATGAATATGCAACACAATACAATGCCTCTATACGTTGGCTGTCATAATTAATACATTTTAATAGTTTCGCTTAAATGATCAATTACTATTTTAATTAATTCTAATTATTCCGGTTTACAGATGTTTAATTCATGACAACAACAATAACAATAACAACAATAGAAACAATAATAGACATTAATAAAATTAATACAAAAAAAAACAATTTACAACTGTTGTATCCTATTTTTTTTTTTTTTTTATTGAATTGAATTGATTGGCATTATTTTGATGTGAAACTATTTTCATGTAAATGAAAACCACAATAAAATATTACAACAAAAAATTACAACAAAAAATTGTTTTTTTGTAGTTTCCATAATACAAAACAAGAAAAAGTTAAAAACAATTGAACAAAAAAAAAGAAAATGTGGAGAAAAGAAAACATGAATATTGTATTAACGGAAATGCTTGCTTGGATTTTAAATCGAAAATAGAAATTGTGGAAACAAGTACGCGTATATTATTCGTATATTTACCCCCTCGAGTTGAAAATGTTTTCCGTAAAATGTTTAAATAATTAAGAATACAAAAAAAAAAAAAAATAAACTACAGTGAACTCGCGTTAACGTGAACTAAATTTTACCCAGGCAGTCAGTTCACATTTTCGAAATTATTCACTTTATCGAGTACCCAAATTTAAAATAAAATATGACCATATTGAATATGAAAAATGATGTTTTAATAAATAAAAAATAATCGGTGCCATCTTTGTCCGAAACTAAATTTAAAATACTTTTCCAGCAATTTTTAAAATTTTTTAGTCAAGAACTTAGTAATCTAAGGCCAAAAATTATAACAAAATTTTCCATTTTAAATTTGTCAGTTGAAGTCTACCGCTTTCTTGAACAAAACATTGATGAAACCAGTCATAAAAAATTTTACGTGTCATCCATGCTGACTTGAAGAATTTGTAATTCACTGAACAAGTCAAGCTTTTGAAACTTCGTGGATATTTTTAGATTTCCCAATTAAATATATAAATGTTAAGGGTGTGAGTCCCCGACAAATTTGAACAACCCATGAAAGTTAATCGTTTTTCCTCCATCTTAGCGCCTGGAGCACTTTCCAACAGTGATGCCAAATATGTTTTATATGCTAACTGTTTCCAATATAAACCGGATTCATCAGCATTATAAAGTTTTTCGATTTTTTGCTTTTAACTTTTCCTTAAATGGGTCAACAAATTGCGCCTGCGCAGAAAGCTTTCCTCTGGAAAATTTTGAGAAGGTGAACATCAAACCTTTATTTAAATTTTCGAAACCATCCATCACTGGTGTTAAAATCACGATAATTTTCTTTAATTTTGATCGTGAATTTCTAAAGATTTCACAATTTAAAAACAGATTAAAAAAACAAAATATAGGTGTTCAGTGTAGAATACTCTGCTGAAAAATAAATTTGTGCATGTTTCTGAG
>CM025790.1:92534210-92556973 GCA_014635995.1 Sarcophaga peregrina | reverse complement strand
AAGAAAAAGAATGTAAAAAAATTAAAAATAAAAAAAATTCTAAATAATGAAAATAACATACATACACTCAATCACAAAAGTATACACATATGGTTAACAAATTTCAAAAAATTTTTTAAACAATCCAGTTTCCTTGAAAATCTTTATAATTGTTTGGCAATTTTCCTTGATTTGGTTTAGAAATTTGTGAAATTTGTTAATCGTATGTATACTTTTGTGGACCAACGTATGTATATAAACACATATGTACTGTGAGCGTCAAAATAAAGTGTACAAAAGCATTTGTTTTAATAAAGTTCTTATTTCAGTCTTTAAATATACGACTATATTAACTATTTTAAGTTTTTATGACTCAATGTTATATTCTCTTCTTTGTTCTAAAAAATAAAATAAAGTTTTTTACTTAGACTAAACTTATAAAACAAAAATAAAATATAATCCATTTTTTTGGCGTCAAAAAAAGTGTACAACATTTTGTTTCCATAAAAATAAAGGAGATTCAGTATTTTGTTGCTTTTCCTCTTCGAGGCATTGATTCTACAAGTTTTTTTGTTACATCAGATGAAATTTTCTGCCACTCTTCCCTTATAACGGATTTTAGCATATCCTTATTGCTAATTGCCCTTTTTCGAATCTGGCGGTCTAGATGCTCCCACAAATTCTCGATTGGATTTAAGTCCGGTGATTGGGGAGGATGATCCAGTACTTTAGGAGTGTGGTAGAGTAGCCATTCTTTCATTCTTTCTTGCTGGAAAATCCAAGAGCCTTGCAACCCCAATTTCTCTACACTGGTTGGCAAATTGTTTCTCAAAATATTCAGATAATCAGTTTTATTCATAGTATTTTCAATAAAAACCAAACTTCCAACTCCACTTACCGCCATACATCCCCACACCATCACCGGACCCCCTCCGTGCTTAACCGTAGATATTAAATTTTGTTCGGCATACTCATTATTTTTAGTTCTCCATGCTTTTACGGGTTTTTTCTGGCCGAATACCTCGAACTTACTTTCGTCGCTAAAAAGGACATTATTCCAGAAAGAAATGTCTTTGTTTTCGTATTTTTTTGCATAATCGAAACGTTTTTTCTGATTAACAGTAGATATTAGCGGCTTTTTTCGTGGGAATCGACCATATAACCTATTTGCATGTAATGCTCGTCGTATTGTACTGGGACTTACGCTAGTACCTGTTGTTGCTGCAACTTCCTCCGATATTTTAACAGCACTTTTAAATGGATTTTTCTTTACATCACGCGCTATAGACCTTACTTCAGCCTCATTCAAACGTTTTGATCGGCCTGCTCCTGGGAGATTTTCTATTTTTCCCAATTTTTTGTATTTGTCAAGTATTTTTTTCACAGTATTATGACTTCTGTTGATAATAGTGCCAATTTCACGAAAAGTTTTACCTTCATGGCGAAGTTTTAATACAAGTTCTCTAACAACATTGGAAGTTTGTTTACCCATTTTTAAAAATTTACTTTTCACAAAAAGTTTTTACTCTGCCGATTGCAACTAATTAAAATCAACGTTAACAACATTTCAATAGAATACAAAAGACGTAAACAACCAAATATAACGGAACATTTTACAGTACGACCTCGTTAAAATTTCGCAGTAATTTGTACACTTTATTTTGACGCGTAAAATATGGACTAGATATTATTTTTGATTAATTACTTAAGCTATTGCAAAAAAAAATTTTTGTTGTTGTTTTAGAATTAAGTAAACAACAATGTAATAAGACAAAAAATACAAAAATTTATAATTTAATTTTATATCCAATGCATAACGTAGAGGATTTATTATAACAAAATATTTTGTACACTTTATTTTGACGCTCACAGTACATATAAGCTGTCCTTTTCCATTTATCAACTGTCCTGGAAATGCATTTTAAAACGCTACTTTGTATCAACTTCACACTTGACGTTTATTTCCGTTACCACTACACAAAGGGAGAGGGTCGGGTCATTTTGCCTGAAAACCTGGCCATAATTATTAGAAGTGTTTTATGATTTAAGGGCTGAAATTTTTTTTGATAATGTTAGTGATAATTATACCCAAACTTGAATCCACAATGGATTTTGCTTCAATTCGGTCCGTGATTTCGCCTAGCCCCCATACAAATTCTTCTCGAACGTGCACTTATTTACACATAACTATGCTAATTACGCAACAATCAATGCGTGGATCCGTTCTGTGTACTAAGAAATCATTTTGTAAAGTTTGATGAAAATCGGTTCACATTTGATGCTAGTCCCCATATAAAGTTGCCTTTAGAAATTCACGTTTACGCTTATAAATGGCTTAAAAGCATCGGTATCTTGATGAAATTCAGTATGAACGTGTATTTTGTAAATCTAAATCATATTACCAAAGCTTGTTATGGTCGGACTTCAGTTTAAAGTCGACACCGAATCACAGTTTTTAAGAAGAGTTTTCATGGCAATTTTTTATTTCCTCTCAAAGTTTTTGGTAGAGAGACTACTGGGATGTAGAAAAACTTTTTGTATTTTGTTTTGTTGTCTGGCCTGGGGCTCGAACCCTGGCTTTACGTCTAATAAGCCACAGACTACCTACTAGACTACGGCGACTTCGTCCTGAAAAAACTATTTCGAGATCTTAACTGAAGGGTTGCAATGATCCATTATGTTGTCGTAGTATGTCCACAATTCATCTTGGATAGGAAATGTAAAAGACTGGACATAGCATATCATTCTCTCATAGTTTGGCCGCGATTTGAGCACGTAAAATTCCTAAAAAGATTGACACAAAATTACCTTGAAAGTATCTAAGAATATTAGATTGTTCGCCCCTCTTCTGGATTCAATTACAAGCGATAACACAGTGCGACAAATAGACCCGAGTAACTACCGAATCCGCGTTGTTCAGTTGGCAGTTAATAGAACTCAAATATACATTTTCAAACTTGTTTTGTTTGATAAAAACTGTTGTTTTTTTCACTTTACGCACAAATTTCTGGATTACTCAAACATTTCTAAACCGATTTCCAAACTTTAAATCTTGTTAGAAAGAGTAAGGATGGAGCTTTCAAACGGTATAACATATATCTATTATTTGACTTAATATTCCATGAGTTTGATGAGTTAAACTTGACAAATGCGAATTTATTTCATATTTTTTCAGTTTTGTCCATTCATAGTTGCAAACTTTAATAAAAAATATAGGATAAGTGATAATATTCTGAAAAGGCATTATCTTGTGAAGGGATTGCCATTGCGTTTGGTCAAATCCTTTTTTTTTATATTTCTCAAATATTCCCAAACTTGTTTTATTTGACAAAAACTGTTTGTTTTTGACTTTACACATAAATTTCTGGTTAACTCAAGCATTTCTAAACCGATTTCCAAAATTTCCAATCTTGTTGGAAAGGACAGAGATAGACCTTTAAAACGGTATACATATATCAACTATTTGACTTAATAAACTATGAGATTTGATGAGGAAAACTTGGAAAATTCGTTTTTTTTAAGTTTGTCCATTCATAGTAGCAAACTTTAATAACAAAAATATGGGAGAAGTGATAATATTCTTAAAGTCTGTTCTCTTGTGAAGAAATTGAGTCATCATTTGATGAAATCGGATAAAAATTAACGTAGTTGTTGTGTAAATAGTATAACAGTCGTGTTATATTTTTTATGTATGCATAGGTCATCTCATCAAATGAAGTTTTAGTTCAAAGATTTTCTCAAGTTTTGATGGATCTTGATTTTTTTATCACAAAATGTGTGAATTTCACGTTTGCGCGACTTGCAGAAGTCGACTAATCTTTGTGTTTTTTGCAAATATTATTATTTCTCTTTGCGCAAACATTGGCCAACTTCTGGTGTTAGCAGATATTGTTGTAGATGTTTTTTATTCTTCCTTCTTTCACGTCTACTCCTACTAATATTATTATTTCAATCGGTTTATCTTGCCTGTGGCATCACAACGGGTCACTGTTCGTGCTCAAGAGAACTTTGGTATTAGGTTAGGTCCGAGTGGTCGCTGTGATATCACAAAGCTCTCATTGAGCACGCATAGCGGCCCGTTGTGATGCCACGGGTGAACGCAGTCCCTGTACTGACCAGACCAAGTTCCACTAAAATCTGGGTAGAGCAGAAAGTTGGTCAGCGCAGGGGCTGCACAACTTTGGTATTAAAGTTATCACTCGTATAATTTGTCTAACTTTTGCTTTTTTTTTATTAAAATTAAGACAAAAAGAAAACAAATTAATTCGGCCACTAACTTTTAAGAAAAAATTACAATAAGAATGCCGTCGGCAATTGTGCATGAGCATAAGGGCATTACCTTTAGCTCACTTTGTTTTGGTTAATCGAAATCATTCTGAACAAGTATGACCAGTTTGTTGTTCTTTTACAGAGGGCCTGTCTGACCTGTCTGTTGCCATTGTTTTGTCTTAAGTTAGGTTAGGTGACGGACCTTTCTTGTAGTAAAAGTTTTAAGTTAGGCAATCAAATATTTCCTAAAACCAATCCACACAGCCAATAGAACAAAATTTGCTTTTGCAGCATTCTTTATTATTGAAAGTGATAGAGAATAAGAGATCAAGAATCTCTGTCCCTGCAGGGAATGGAGGGTTATGAACCTATCCCTCTATATCCCCTCCCAAATTATGCATGTAGGTGACAGGCCCTACTTGTAGTAGAAGGTTTCACTTAGCTCAGCATTTAATATCCAGCCTGGGCATCAAACAATTCCTGAAGAACGAAGTGACTCCAGAGTAAAACTTGTTATTGCGCGCCATTCTTTTATATTGGAGAATTTAGTAAAATGTGAAAGTGATTCAAAGGTCAAAAATCTCACTTTCCGCATAGTAAGATAAGATTTTGATTTATGAGATAAAATACATTTTCATCCTTTCCCCCAGACCCTCTGCTTCTACTGAATTCATCTGAGAGAATTTTAAGTCCATCAAGTCTTTCAAAACAAATATGAAAACAGTCTTCTGTCAAAAATTCTAAAAGTAAAAAAAATTGCCAAGAAAAATTTTTCAGAGACGACGTTAAACAGTAGGTCTTGTCCATCCGTGCATAAAATTAACACACACACAACATGAATGGTGTGAGGAACCATCACATGCTTCCTTAAGTGTTGGATTGAATTACATTCGCTCTACACCCACAAATTTCATTTCCATGATTTGTTCAGTTCATTAACGTCTGTATATATTGTTAAATTTGTAACTGCCCTCGTATACGTGGATTATAAAACTGAATTAATTCATAGTGTTACGTTTTACACTTTTAAAAACGTTAAAAAAATATGAGTTCGTAGATTGCAAATAAATTTGTGTTTACTTTTAAATCAATTCTTTATTGTTCACACAATTCCGTGTACTACCTTTAAAACTTGATTTACACAATAACAATTTGATTTAATTGTTATTCTTTCTTCTACACTCGTTCGTTATAACTTCAAACCATGATTCTCTTCACACACAACGTAACGTGTCTTCACACAAGACTAACTGAATTCTTACTGAATGCCACATTTCGTCTTCACACACAACGTAACGTGTCTTCACACAAGACTGACTGAAATCTTACTAAGTCCCACATTTCGTCTTCACACACGACTGACTGAATTCTTACTGATTAACTACTCGGTCTTGTGGTTTATATCACAAGGGTCAGCAGTCTAAATGAATGAACATGTATGTGAATGTCTTCGCGAAATCTTTTTTTTCACGCTGAGGAGGAGTACCCCCTTCCCCACTAAATCTCCTCCTCTTTTGGACTCCTTTTGCCCACTCCGGAATAGCCGTGGTATTACTTCGAAGTGGAATTCTTTTGGTTATTTGGCCCATTCATATCCGCGTCCGGATTGCGCAACAAAATCGGAGAAGATGTTTAAACATCAACTCTGCTTCTCTCATCCAAGTCAATTTTCTTCGATTTCAGTAAGACTTCAGCGTAGCAAGCTATGCTGTTCCAATTTTCCTCGCTGTTCAGAATCACATCCCAGAAGCTACCGACAGTACAGGCAACGATTTTAGCCTCAAGATTCCTTTTTTCCAATCTCCATCTCTCATAATGAAAGCGAGTATGTTCCGCATCATCTATCAATGCGTCATCATAGATGCAATTTGGTTGTGTTATCTTTCCCATTTTAAACAGGTATGTACTTACAAAAATAACCGTGTCCAGACCAAATTTCCTCTCCATCCAGTGGGTAATATCTGGGAGAAGTTTTGCCGTCCATCTTCCATTCGTCTTAGTGTTCCATTCCACTTGCCATTGTTCGTTTTCTGGCGTCGTCGACATTTACTGTCTCTTCGTGCACATTTTTAGCCTCCCACACTCTCTGCCGCTCACGTGCCCGTAGACCTATAGGTATTACACCACTAATTACTAGTATTGCTGACTTAGACACAGTCCTATACGTCGATGCCGCTCTAACTGCAGCGGTTCGTTGTAGAGATGTTAAAATTTTTCTGCTACAGTCGACCTTCAATGCCTCTGCCCAGAGCTCACTGTCGTAAAGCAATATAGAGTCTGTTATTGCCATCATCAATCTGCGTCTGCTCTATATAGGACCACCAATATTGGCCATAAACAAGCTAACTAAGGAGGTTACCTTAGCTGCCTTCGTTGCAGCGTGTTGTATTTAAGCATAGAAAGTCAGCCGTTAGTTGACCACTTTCCGCATCGTCAGAGTGGTGTCGCACGTCGTGACCTCGATTTACAGCGGTATATACTTCTTCGTAAGAAGTATCAATTCCGTTTTCTCCGTTGCGAGTCTGACTCCTCTATCCTCGAGCCATGATTTCGTGTTTATTATCACTTGGTTGACCTTCCTTTTAGCCTCTTCGACATTTCGAGCCACAATTATGGTCCGCAACGTCTTTGGCATATCCAACAAGATGTGCGCCATCTGTCATCTCACTGCAAGAGATATCATAATATGCTATGTTCCATAGGTCTATAAATGTAACAAGTTGCTTACAGTGTTGTTGTTGTCTGTTTACTGTTTATCCGTACTTTTTTTTTACGCTACATTTTGTTGTTGCTTTGTCCGCTGCACTTTGTTGTCGCTTGTTTACTGCTTTGTCCCCTTATTTTGTTTATTGGTGTAAACAAGTCCATCATTTTTTTTGTTTTTGAGGCTTTTGTTTATCCTTTTAAGAACACCATTTTAATTTTCCAAACAATAGATTAAGAAAAGCTTCTAATAAATTCTGAACTCATGTTTAAACCTCTTCTTTTCAAATTTACAGCAAATTCCAAAGGATTTCAAAACAAAGTTTAACGAAATCAAAAAAAAGGCAGAAAATTTAAAGAGAAAAATAACCTCAACTACCATGACTCAACGTTCGGCCTTTGCTATACAAGAACTATTGGGTCTTAATGGCTCTAAAACAGCAGCTGCTAGTGCAGCTAGTGATAGGAATGCCTCAGTTAAACTTGAAAAACTACAGGAAATCGAAATCGATAACAAAACTGAAATAAATGGCCATCAATTAAAAGATCCTGCTGTTATTCATACGCAAGCATTGTTGCACGAACATGAACACAATGATGAGGAAAAGGTGAATGAGGTAAACGAAAGGGATGAGGACGGTGAAGAAGAGGAGGAGGCAGTAAATAATACAACAACACCACCACCATCGCCGCCCAGTACAACAGCAACAATTAAAATTTCCAACAATTTATACAAGACAACAACAACGGCAGCCACAAAGTTAACGATGGAAGTAAGAGAGGCCCAAGCAAACACTAACGATTGTGTTGCAACAACACCAAATTCGATATCACCTTCAACAAATTCAATTTCATCGATAAATTCATCGTTATCCTCGTATAATGAGGAAAACGATAAGAAACGTTATCAGCAACAACAACAGCAGCAGCAACAGCAACAATTGTCTATGGCTGCTGCCAGTCGTATGGCTTATTTTAATGCTCATGCAGCAGTGGCAGCAGCATTTTTACCACAACATTTCACAACACACTCGACACCACATCATTATCCAGCAACATCAGCATCAACGCATTTACATCACCAGCACCAGCACCATCACCACCACCAGCAACAACAACCCGTAATACCCACACAAATAGCTGCTGCCCATCAACAACAACATCATCATCCTCATCATGCTTCTTCGCATCATCAGCATCACATGTTGCCTGGCCAGGGTAAGTACATGAATTAAGAGAGAAATTTTTAAATTTATTTCAAAGGCAACAACAACAAAAACAATTTAAAACAAAAAATATTTTATTTATTAGCTGTACCATCATCATCATCATCATCATCACTTCATTTTGTATTCCAATTATTTGCAAAAAAAAAATTTTTTGCCCCTTTTTCCAAAAACCCAGAAAAAAAACTGAATTAAAGCAACACATGTCACTTACAGGCAGAGCTGTAAATGAATGAAATCATTCTATGCAACAAAATATAAAAAAAAATTAAATTTACCCGCCTAATGGCATAGTGAAGGTTGTGAGTTTTGTTAACTAGATTTCAAAAATATTTTTTTATTTCTCCAACCCTTCAAACTCGTTTTATTTGACAAAAATTGTTTTTTCATTTTTTGCTTTAAGCACAAATTTCTGGATTATTCAAACAATTCTAAACCGATCTCTAAAATTTAAATTTTATTCGAAAGTTAAGAGATGGAGCTTTAAAACGGCATACATATATCTATTATTTGACTTAATATCCTATGCGATTTGATGAGGTAAACTTGGAAAATGTGAATTTTTTTCATATTTTTTCAAGTTTGTCCATTCATAGTAGCAAACTTTACTTAAAAAATATTAAATATGTGATGACATTCTGAAAGGGCATTATCTTGTGAAGAGATTATCATTGCGTTTGATCAAATCCTTTTTTTAATATTTCTCGAATACTCCAAACTAGATTTATTTGACAAAAATTGTTTTTTTTTACTTTACGAACAAACTTCTAGATTATCCAACCATTTCTTTCACCGATTTCCAAAATTTATATCTTGTTGGAAAGGGAAGAGATGTAACTTTCAAACGGTATACATTTATTATATTACTTTCTATAGTACATATAAGATTTGATGAGGTAAAGTTAGAAAATTCTAATTTTTTCAAGTTTGTCCATTCGTAGCAGCAAACTTAAAATCATAAAGGATAAGTGATTACATTCTGAAAGAGCATTATCTTGTGAAGAGATTGGCATTGCTTTTGATCAAATCCTTTTTTTATATTTCTCGAATACTCCAAACTTGATTTATTTAACAAAAACTGTTTTTTTTTTACTTTACGTACAAATTTCTAGATAACTTAAACATTTCTAAACCGATTTCTAAAATTTAAATTTTATTGGAAAGAGGAGAGATGGAGCTTTAAAACCGTATACATTTAGATATTATTTGATTTAATATGCTATGACATTTGATGGCTTAAACTTGGAAAATGTGCATTTTTTCTCATATTTTTCAAGTTAGTCCATTCATAGTAGCAAACTTTACTTAAAAAATATCAAGTAAGTGATGATATTCTGAAAGTTCATTATCTGTTGAAGAGATTGGCATTGCGTTTGATCAAATCCTTTTTTTATATTTCTCGAATACTCCAAACTTGATTTATTTGACAAAAACTATTTTTTTTTACTTTACGTATAAATTTCTGGATTACTCAAACATTTTTAAACCGATTTACAAAATTTAAATCTTGTTGAAAAGAGAAGAGATGAACCTTTAAAACGGTATACATATATATGTTATTTGACTTAATATGCTATGAGATTTGATGAGATAAATTTAGAAAAATCGAATTTTTTTCATATATTTTCAAGTTTGTCCATTTATAGTAGCAAACTTTACTCAAAGAATATGAAATAAGTGATGATATTCTGAAAGTGCATTATCTTGTGAAGAAATTGGCATTTCGTTTGATCAAATCCTTTTTTTTATATTTCTCGAATATTCTAAACTTGTTTTATTTGACAAAAATTGTTTTTTTTTTTTTTGCTTTGAGCACAAATTGCTAGATTATTCAAACAATTCTAAACAGATTTCTAAAATTTAAATTTTATTGGAGCTTTAAAACGCTATACATATATCTCTTATTTGACGTAATATGCTATGAGATTTGATGGCTTAAACTTGGAAAATAAGAATTTTTTTTCATAAATTTCAAGCTTGTCCATTCATAGTAGCAAACTTTACTTAAAAAATATCAAATAAGTGATGATATTCTGAAACTGCATTATCTGTGAAGAGATTGGCACTTCGGTTTGATAAAATCCTTTTTTTACATTTCTCGAATACTCCAAACTTGATTTATTTAACAAAAACTGTTTTTTTTTTACTTTACGTACAAATTTCTGGATTATTTAAACATTTCTAAACCGATTTCTAAAATTTAAATTTTATTGGAAAGAGGAGAGATGGAGCTTTAAAACGGTATACATATAGATATTATTTGATTTAATATGCTACGAGATTTGATGGGTGATGGTTAAACTTGGAAAATTCGAATTTTTTTCATACTTTTTCAAGTTTGTCCATTTATAGTAGCAAACTTTACTCAAAGAATATCAAATAAGTGATGATATTGTGAAAGGGCATTACCTTGTGAAGAGATTGGCATTGCGTTTGATGAAATCCTTTTTTTTATATTTCTCGAATACTCCAAATTTGTTTTATTTGACAAAAATTGTTTTTTTCTTACTTTACGAACAAATTTCTGGATTATTCAAACAATTCTAAACCGATTTCAAAAATTTAAATTTTATAACAAGGGAAGAAATGGAACTTTCAAACGGTATACATCTATTATATTACTTAATATGGTACATATAAGATTTGATGAGATAAAGTTAGAAAAATCGAATTTTTTCATAGTTTTTCAAGTTTGTCCATTCATAGTAGCAAACTTTAATAAAAGCATATAGGATAAGTGATGACATTCTGAAAGTGCATTATCTTGTAAAGATATTGGCACTTCGTTTGATCAAATCCTTTTTTTATATTTCCCGAATACTCCAACCTGGATTTATTTGACAAAAATTGTTTTTTTTTACTTTACGTACAAATTTCTGGATTAGTCAAACATTTCTAAACCAATTTACAAAATTTAAATCTTATTTGAAGGGGAAGAGATGGACCTTTAAAACGGTATACATATATCTATTATTTGATTAAATATGCTATGAGATTTGCTGGACTAAACTTGAAAAATGCTACCTTTTTTCATATTTTTTCAAGTTTGTCCGTTCATAGTAGCAAACTTAATAAAAAAAATATACGATTTTTATCATGTTGCAAAGGGGAGGGCTAGAGCTTTCAAACGCTATACTTATAAATATTATTTGACTTAATATACTATGAGATTTGATGAGATAAACTTGGAAATTACGAATTTTTCATATTTTTTCAAGTTTGTCCGTGCATAGTAGCAAACTTTAATAAAAAAATATAGGATAAGTAATAATATTCTTAAAGCCTGTTCCCTTGTAAAGAGATTTAGTCATTATTTGATCAAATCGGATAAAAATTACCACAGTTATTATTTAAAGAGTCAAACAGTCGTGTTATATTTCTTATATGCATAGGTCATTTCATCAAATGAACTTTTAATTCACAAATTTTCAGAATTTTTGATAGATCTTCATTGTTTATCGCAAAATTTGTCAATTTCAGGTTTGAGCGAACATCAGAATTCGGCGAATGTTTGCACAAAGAGAAATAATAATATTTGCAAAAATAAAAATATTAGCCGACTACTAGAAGTTGTGCAAACGTGAAATTTTGCTGATAAACAATCAAGATCCATCAAAAATTCTGAAAGTTTGAGAAAGACCAAAGCATCAACCAAAAGCGGTGCTCTGGTTAAGTTGCCTCGTTTAGCGTTGGAACTTATTGGAACGTATCCCCCGCGTTAAGCGGTGTCTTACTGTAATGAAATTCCTTGCGAACACATAAAGAAGGTAGCATAAGAGTTTCTCTCTTCCAAAGAATTCATTCCTTTACATATTCCTTTTGGGCCCGTACAATTGCATTCTAAAAATCTTTGTTATTCTCTCCCTCTTTTCTGTGCACAATTTATGCAATTTCTTGCGTTATATGGTCCTAGTGTTAACCACACAAAGCTTTACTAAAACAATAATAACAACAAAAACACCATTTTTTTTTTCTTTAATTCTTTATTATTGTTGTTGTTGTCGTTAAAGGTCTTCTTGCAATAATACAGTACACACACACGTACTGTATTGCACGGGTGACATTCAGAAAATAAAATTAAATTTGACAGACAAACGCGCTAATTTTGTACGAGTTCCTGTCATTTTTTCAATTGTTGTTGTTTTTTTTGTATTTATAAGGCGTTGTTGTTGTTGTAGAGGCCGTTATATTTGAGAAAAAAAAAACAACAAAACCGTTTAACCGATTGCGCTTCAAATATGTGTGCAAACTTCTAATAGACCTTTGCTACCAAAGGGTTGGAAAAGTTGTGGTATTCTGTGGGGAACACGATTTGTTTAGTTATACAGAGCTGTTCGGTTAAGGAGAATGTGGCCCTACAATGTTATAATATTGTTTGGCAAGATTATCAGACAGAACCAAGTCAAAGGGCATCTGTCCGATTGTAAATAAGTCACTCTAGATGTGTATGGCTGGCGGCATTCCCAATAGAAAATAATTCTAATGGCAAGTAACGACGATTCATTTTACATGGATACCCGTCCGTTTGGACCTAATTCCACGGTGCTCTTCGCCTAGGGAGAAATACAATGCATATACCAACGGCCTCAAATGTAACAGATTGTTACACTTGAGTATCAATTCGAAGTCATGTATTTGGACATGACTTCCCCCTTGTTGAGGAGCAGAGCCTATCTAAAACTCCTTCCGATCTTTAGGTCCCGGCACCCGGTTGAGAATGCTCTACAACGAGCCTACTAACTTAACTCTTGACGGGATTTAAGTCCAAGCCACAGCCATCGTAATGCTCTCAAAAGGGGCCGCAACAACAGCCAGGCTAAAACCAGGGTGCCAGGGGCTCCTGACCACCGTGGTACCCGAATTAAGTCCCCGGTCAGACCTCGTAATCAAATCGATTACTATCAGTTGAACTCTAAACTGTTCGGGACTGGTGGCCTACAGCGACACAGTAAACTTAAAGGACAACACTTACAATACTAGCCCTTATGGAATAGGAAATATGAAAAAATACTTTTTCGGCAATTTCCTATCAACAGATTTCTGGCAAAAAAAAAAAAAACTCGTGATAGTAAATAAAATTGCCCTGAGAAACTTCTGAAAAGTCTGTCATTCGGCACCGATTTTAAACTGTAGCTCCCCCGCCGCTCATGTATAAATTTACTGACCCGATTGAGAAGGCGAACCTTTTGGCTAGATTGTTTGCAGGTAACTCTCAACCACTACCCGAACTTGAAAGAGTATCAGTTACTATGCCTAGTATATTCTTTCGAGCCAGGGCAGTTAGGAGGGTTCTTGCCGATCTCAACGTGAACAAGTCTTCTGGGCCGGATGGTATACCAGCACTGGTCCTGAAACAGTGCTCTTCGACGTTAGCCCGTCCATTAGCTAAGCTTTTCTGTTTGTCGTATCGTGCCGGTATTTTTCCTTCACGTTGAAAGCTTGCTAATGTTACGCCAATCCCTAAGAAGGATGAGGCAAATAACCCTGAAAACTACCGCCCAATAGCTGTTTGTTCTGCTCTTTCAAAGGTGATGGAGAGCATGATTAATCACGACCTTGTGAGGTATTTGGAGTCCAACGGTTTGCTAAATGATCGTCAGTACGGTTTCCGTAAAGGGCGCTCTACTGGTGACCTTTTGGCTTTACTCTCTGAAAGGTGGAATGGTTCCATTCACCGCTTTGGTGAGGCCAAGGTTGTTGCTCTGGATATCTCAAAAGCGTCTGATGGGGTCTGGCATGAGGCTCTGGTATCGAAGTTAATTGCTTTTGGTGTCGGTAGTCACTTCTCTCGATTTATATCGAGCTTTCTCAAAGATCACACTATTAGAGTTGTTATAGATGGCGTCTTTTCCGACGAGTTCAGTATAAATTCAGGGGTACCGCAGGGCTCTGTTCTTTCTCCTAATCTTTTCCTTATTTTTCTCAATGATCTTCTATCTATTACTTTGAATCCTATTTACTCTTTTGCGGGATGATAGCAACATTTGTCATTCATATTCATTTGATCGGAGGCCGAGCCTTTTGGAGATTGGGGCAAGGAGGTCGAACATGAATGACGCACTCACAGGTGACCTGATAGCAATCTCTGAGTGGGGTCGTGCGAACAGGGTTGATTTCACTGCGCGCTAGACCTAATGTTGTTTTTTGACACACCGGCGTGATGCTGGCTCTGGTGTTCTGTCATCTGTATTTTTGGGTAATATTGAGGAGGCGGATGCTCTTGATGTTCTGGGCATGAGAATTAGTTGTGATGCTCGTTGGAACGATCACATTTTTCGAGTGTCGAAGGAAGCATTCAAGTGCCTTGGTTTTTTGAAACGGTGCAGGAAATACTTCACTCCGTCCGACCTTCTTACTCTTTACAGGACCTTTATCCGACCCCGGATGGAGCACAACTCTCATGTATGGGCCGGTGCTTCAAACTCTATTTTGAAGCTTCTCGACCGCGTACAGGAGAGGGCGAAGGTGCTTATTAATGACAGTAGGGTATCCAACTGTATTGATTCGTTGGAGCATCGTCGCAATGTGGCGTGTGTTTCATTGTTCTATCGGTACTATAATGGGAGGTGTTCTCGAGAGATAAGGGGCTTGGTTCCCGATAACCACATATTTTTACGTGGTACTCGAGCTTCTCACAGAGCACATCCTGACTGAAGGGTTATAGTGGCCAATTATGTATTTACATACATGTGTAGTTGAGTGGAGGGCTACAACTGCGTTGAAATTACCTAGAAATTGTGCCTCAAGGAGTACTTTAAGAATCTCATCGTTTAAGATAACCCATGAGTCATTATGGACAATCAAATGGACATTTTTTTAAGATGTTAGTCTCCCAAAAATGCTAACGATATTGTTTGCATTACAGATCGCTAATCACAACGTTCTAAAAAGGCTATCAAGGTGACACTATTATTTACAATGTAGAGGAGATGTGGCTCCCTCCACTGTAGCTATTTTTTATAGGGAGGGAGGAAGGTAGCGTACACAGTAGTCGACCTACACCTATACCTATAATCCCAGTTTATTTATTAGCCTCTTGTTTATTATTTCAAAAAACAAAAGAATTTGGGGGGAGAGGTTCATTATTCTGTTTTAGAAAACAATGCGAATAAATTCCGATTTGAATTCACCAGGTTCGTTATGAAACCCGATACTTTGTTTGGTTTCCATGTGTTGTGTTGTGTTCGTAAATAAAAATTTTCAATTGTTTTTCAACTTGATGATGAAGTGATGAAATAATTAAAAACTGATTAAAATAAAACAATAAATGATGAGGGTATTATTATGGGCATTATTTGTAAAAAAAAATTCCTCAAGTTCAAAAAAAAGTCTTGAAAACAAAAGTTCATTGTCATACCGTTTTTTATTTAATTATGAGTATAAGAGGAGAGTCGATGAGATTCCTTCAGAAATCTGAAATTAATTGCCTTTTTGCGATTAAAAACCCTCAAGTGTTGATTGGCAATATGTACTATGAAATGGAGAATCTTGTTTGTTTCTCTTTACTTATCCAAGATGGCTCATGTACGAGCTTTGTATGCGGATCAATGTATTTTAAGTAAAAATCATAACTTGTTTACATGATCAACAAATATACAAAAATATAACAACAAAAACGAATAAACATGTCGCCGTGGTCCAGTAGGTAGTGTGTTGCCTTATTAGACAAAAGGCCCGGGTTCGTATCCCAGGTCAGACATCAAAACGAGAAAAATATTTCTTCGGCGACTTTCTCTCAGCAGGTTTCTAGCAAAAACTCTGAGAGTAAATATAATTGCCGTGAAAAGCTTCTCAAAAATCTGTCGTTCGGAGTCGACTTTAAACCGTAAGTCCCCCGCCACTCATGTAGAAAATTAACGCTTACAACATAAGTGGTGTGAGAAGCTAGGTCGTAATCCTGACTGAAGGGTTGTAATGGCCAATTATGTATGTAGGTACATGTAAACAAACAAGCAACAACAAAAACTGCCAGAATAAATGTAAACAGAAATACAACAACAAACAAGAATGTAAATGTAAACATGTTTACATTTATAAAGATTTCGCGACAGCTAAGACATTCTCCTATAAAAGCATTCTTCAGATTATTTACCTTGGGATATAAAAGGCAAGATAAAGTAGGCAATGGAATTAGTAAAAACTCAGTCAGTCTTGTGTGAAGATGAATAATCGTAACTTTTTTTTTATAAAACCTGCACTCTGGGGATGAGCCCTACTCATGCAGTGCATTGTACAGAGTTTTAGGAAAGGTGGAAAGAAAGAGGGAAGATGCGAACGGTAAGGAAACAAGTTGCTGCTGGTGACTATAAAATGGCCAGTGAGCTATACCTATACCTTCACCATTAGACAGTTTACTGCAATCGTCCCCAAGAACCCCGCAGTTTCTCACACCACTTATGTTGTGTGTGTGTTAATTTTATACAGAAGTGGCGGGGGACCTACAATATAAAGTCGTTTCCGAATGATAGATTTTTGAGAAACAAGAAGAGAAAAAGAAGAAATCGCCGAAAAAAACAATTTCTTTTTTTTTTTAACGGTAAAAACGTAACAATACTTTACTTTTAGTGGGGAGCTGTTCCTACATAAGGCAACTTATTTGGTTTCCTTACGACATTCATAATAATTTGGCGAAATGGCCTTAACAAATGACAACTAATTTGACAAATTTAGCTTCGCTTCAGCAATATGCCTACTACTAACTGTCATTTTTTTTTTTTTGGCGTGTGAGGTAGGGTTCAAAATCCCTTCGCACTTGCAGTGATCGTCATCAGCTGCGTCGAGTGGTGCTTCGACTAAAACAATCCCTCCTCCTTCTGGGGATACTCCCTTCCCGGGACGGCTATCTGCATTACTTCGGGAAGGGCCCAGAATGACGTTCAGTTAAGGACCGTTGTCTACTCTCCCACGTTTGGGTACGCCATATTTGAAGCCAGCTTCATGCTATTGGCTCGTCTTCTCATATATCATGCCGTTGTATTGTATCAAAATCGAACTTCTGCGGAGTACATATTCAACGTATCTTCTCACAGCGTTCCCTTTCATCTCACTTTCGAGCATTGCGTTCACAATGGTGTCGGGTGTAAATTCACCAATTTGTACCATCAACATGTTCTTCTCGTCTTGCCATTTAATGCAATGGAAGAATGTATTCGAACGTCCCCGGCCACACACTAACCCACCCTCACCCGACCGCGGAGGGCTCGTCCCCATTACGCAGGGACACGTACACACCACAGTCCGGACTGTAGCGGGAAAAGGAAAAGCTATGGCTACTAGAACATAAAAACAGCTACAGAACTTAATCACAAGCTGAACTAGGTAACAAAAAAAAAAACAGAACTATCTAAGACTAGAACAAAAATACGTTTTTATACGATAATTTATAAATTACTGCGAGAATACAAGATACGTTTTATGTTACAAACACTACAATTAAAATCTATAGAATTATAATGCGAATTAAAATCATTACATAATCTCCGGAAAGGAAAATTACATGCATAATTCGATCTATAAACATTTAAGGAAAGAGGACGATAGTGCCGTGTAAATCTTGCAGGAATGCTGAAATTCAGGTTGGAAAGCAAAAACTCAGAGTCGATATCACCTTAACCAAATTAAAAATAAAACAAACACCTAAAACAGACCTTCTACGTTCCAGAGTTGGAAGTTTTACCAAAGCTAATCTATCCTCATACGACGGAAGCCCATTGGTGTAATCCCATCCTAAGCCACGTAAACAGAATAATAAAAACTGTCTCTGCACAGACTCGATTGAATCACTATGACAACGATAGTATGGATTCCAAATAACAGACGCGTACTCCAAAATAGGCCTAACAAGTGAAATGTACAGTAGTTTTGTTATATAAGGATCAATGAATTCCCTAGCCCATCTTTTCACAAAACCAAGAACAGCTCGAGCCTTGCCAATCATCAAACTAATATGATCAATAAAAGACAATTTAATATCCAATAATACTCCTAAATCAAGATATGAAGGCACAGCTTCCAAAGGGCAAGAATTAATCATATAAGTGGACGAGATTACACCAAGGCGAGAGAAAACCATGCATTTACATTTTCTCAAATTAAGATCCATTAAATTTAGCCTGCACCAAGTAACAAACAAATCAATATTTCGCTGAAGAACAGCCTGGCCATGATCATCATCAAAAGTATAAAATAATTTAACGTCATCAGCATACATCAGAATATTACAATCAGAAAGAGCAGAAGGAAGATCATTCAGAAACAATAAAAACAGTAAAGGACCCAAATGGCTACCCTGCGGAACACCAGAAGTAACACATACAGTCTTAGACAATACATTCCTAAACAATACCCTCTGAGTCCTAAGGGAGAGGTAAGAGTCTAGCCAACGAAGAATAATATCAGGAATACCGATTAGTGAAAGTTTAAGAAGCAAAATACTATGATCAACCCTATCAAAAGCTTTACTGAAATCAGTATAAATTACATCAGTCCGAGCACCGACAAGAAAGCCCCTGAAAACATGTGTAGTAAATTCAAGAAGATTTGTGACAGTCGACCTGCCCTTCAAAAAACCATGCTGGAAAGGAGATATTAAAGATCTTGTATTAAAAAGAGATAATCCGTCACTAGTTTCTCCATCAACTTGGGAATAGCACTTAGCTTGGCAATACCCCTGTAATTGGAAATATTAGATTTATTACCCGACTTGTGCAAAGGAATTATGAACGAACTCTTCCAAATAGATGGAAAATGACCAACCCTCAGAAGCCTATTGAATATAAAGGTCAAAGGACCACTCAAGACAACAGCACATTTTCTTAAAATACAGGCCGGGACCCCGTCAGGGCCCGGCAAGTATGTAAGTTTCAGTCCAGACAAAGCATCAAGAACAGACTCCTCATCAAATGAGTATATGTTAGGAATAGAGACACTTCCCACAGAATAAGGATACCCGCCACTCAGATCAGGGCCCGGGTCCAACTGCCTATAAGTAGACTGAAAGAAGTCAGCAAACATATTCGAAATATTAAGGTGACTGGAGGATGATAGATCCCCGTAAAACATCTCAGTAGGAAACAAAGATGATTTACGTTTTGCCCGAACGAAGTCGTAAAACGACTTAGGATCGTTAGCGAAATTCGACTTGACTCGAATCATATATTCCTCATAACAGTAATGATTCATTCTACGATAATCCGCACGCGCCCTAGAATAAAGAGCATAATCAATATCAGAACCTGATCTAACAAACTTTTTAAATAATTTCGATTTCCTATTCCTCAACCTTGACAGTCTAGCCGAATTCCATGGAGGACCAGAACGCTCCAAACGACTTTTTACCAATGGAACACACTTCCCAAAACATTTAAATAATACATCATAAAAGTCACCCAAGATCCTGTCAAGTGAAAGAGAGTCGTACGGTGGCGAGATAAGTACAGACGACCAATCAACAGAGGACAGAAGTGTATTCAAGCGACCAAAGTCCGTACGATGGAAATTAAAACGCTTCTCATTATCAAATGAGCGATCAATTACAGGAGGTGAACAAAGATCAACTTCAATAGAAAGTAACAACGTATAGAATAGATATAGGATCAATGCGAAATAAAGAAGAAATACTTGGATCCTCCAAAAACACAAGGTCCAAAATTCTCCCCATTGAATTAAATACACCATTAACTTGGAAAAGACCTAGATCACACATAGCGGACAGAATTTCATCATAGAATGGAACTGAAGAACATGGCACCAATGACCCAGACTCAGGTGAAAAATTCCAAGATATATGAGGAAGATTAAAATCACCAAGAACTACAAATTCACCAATTTGTACCATCAACATGTTCTTCTCGTCTTGCCATTTAATGCAATGGAAGAATGTATGTTCAACGTCGTCACTCATTTCCTCGCAATAAATGCAGCCAGGATCAGTCTCCTTGCCCATACGGTATAGGTATTTTCGGAAATAAACATGACCAGAGAGAAACTGGGTCAGAAAATAGTTAGTTTCCCCAAAGGTTTTCCGTATCCATGCCTCTATAGATGGAATAAATTTATAAGTCCATCTTCCGCATGTTTCCTCGTTCCATCTACTTTGCCATCGCCGTAGTGTTTGAGATCTAAGATCTGCGCTACTAATGGGAAGATTTTCCCTCTTCGTTCTCCAAGATTTTCTTCGCTCAAATGCCTGCAGGTCAATAGGTATCTCACCGGCGATCATTAGGACTACGGCGCCCGATACTGTGCAGTAGGCCGAGGCAACTCTTAATGCCTACTACTGTCATAGTACGAAGGAATTTCTTGGTTACTTGTAAGCCCATTTGCTGCAACTATTTTTTTAACTTTTTTAAAAAATTTTATAAAATTTTTTAGTTTCTTCTGCTTTTTCTTTTTTAAATAATTTGCATGATTATAAAACATGACAATTTAATAATTTTTATTTTTAATTTTTTTTTTAAATTAAATTTTAAAAAAATAATTTCCATTGAATGACACTGATTTTGTGTTACATTCTCTCACAAGGCTTAAACAAATTAGTGGCTCTAGAATAAATAAATAAAAAATAATTAAAATAAATATACACAGAAACAACAACAACAATAGCAACAACAACAATAGCAAATAAACTCATTAGTAGGTTTTAATTCAATTGGACGGATGCATGACTGGCGAGCCATAGGCTCTGGTTGACTATTTTAGTTTCACATTTGCCTGGCTTAACTAACTGGCTTATAAAAGAGTTTCAAGTGTTTGTTTTATTTACATTTTACTTTGAAATTTATTTATTAGGGTGGCATCAATTTAACCATAGGCTACATTAAAGAGAATTTTAGAATTTCATATAAAATTTGTTCTCATATGACTCAGATTTACGAGTGCAATGGCAAAGGCAAACGTAAAGGCAATTGAATTCAAAAATCTGAAGACTCATGATTTTCATTTCACAATCACTAGCAGTAGTAGTAGTAGACCATGACAATTACAACAACAACAATAACAACCAAAACAACAACAATTACAATAACATTATTAATCAACAAAAAATTACGAAAAGAATTGAAAAGTCATTGGCTTTGTTTGTAAAAAAAAAAGAAACAAGTGCTAAACGATCAGAACGAACACCTAAATACCCTACTCTACACTATGAATCATGATTTCCTTTCTTATTTACATACATACATACCAGAGATCAGCTATAGCTATTCAAAACTATAAATAAATTCGAGTCATACTTATAAATTCATTCATACTTATTTTAATATCATACTCATCATACTACTCATACACAAAGTTTGAAGTAATCTTCATACTCATATGAACGATATGGCCGAGCCAGTTCAGTGCTGAATATTAATACGCTGCACAATGTCTATGACGTTGAGGACCTCATACGGTTCACTGCTGAATCGTTTGCGGAACTCATTGCCAACTCGCACTTATCGAAAGATCTTACGTAGGACTTTTTTCTCGAATATTCTCAAGGCATCATCCTCGCATCAAATACTCTGCTCACCGGAGCATTCTCCTGCATTCGAACGGGCGTGACCAACCCAATACGCGTCGCTGCACAACGTCGATGTCGTTGAGGACCTTATACAGTCCACTGCTGGATCGTGTGCGGCAATCATCGCCAACTCGCACTGAATCGAAGATATTACATAGGACTTTGCTCTCGAATATTCTCAAGTCATCATCCTCGCATCAAATACTCGTCTCGCCGGAACATCCTCCTGCATTCGAACGGGCATGGCCAAGCCATTGTATTCGCTGGATTTTAATACGATGCACAACTTTGGTGTTGTTTAGGATCGCCAACTAGCACTAATCGAAAGATCTTACATAGGACTTTGCTCTCGAATATACTCAAGGCGTCATCCTCGCATCGAATACTCGTTTCGCCGGAGCGTCCTTTTGCATTTGTGCGTCGATGCACAACACTGAAGTTGTTGATGACCTTATATAGTCCACTGCTGGATCGTTTGCGGTAATCGTCGCCAACTCGCACTGAATCGAAGATCTTACGTAGTGCTTTTCTCTTGAATATTCTCAAAGCATCATCTTCGCATGAAATACTCGTCTTGTCGGGGCATCCTCCTGCATTCGAACGGGCATGGACAAGCCATTGTAGCCGCTGGATTATAATACGCATCACTACACAACATCGATGTCGTTGAGGACCTTATACAGTCCACTGCTTGATCGTGTGCGGAACTCATCGCCAAGTCGCACTGAATCGAAAATTTTACGTAGGACTTTGCTCTCGAATATTCTCAAGGCATCATCCTCGCATCACATACTCCATCCCGCCGGAACATCCTCCTGCATTCGAACGGGCATGGCCAAGCCATCGAAGCCGCTGGATTTTAATACAATGCACAACATCGATGTCGTTGAGGACCTCATACAGCTCACTGCTTGATCGTGTGCGGAACTCATCGCCAACTCGCACTGTGGTAACTTCGAGAATTTTATAGAATTCCTATGTAGTTTTGTTATTGTCATTTGGTTTTAGTTAATCTCTATTCTTTAATTTCTTTGAAATTTAGTTATTGTATACAATTCCTTTCTATAAGCAAGGCCATCTAT
>CM025790.1:92514503-92533710 GCA_014635995.1 Sarcophaga peregrina | reverse complement strand
TTATTTTTAATATTTTGTAAGAAAGACTTTTTGACTTATTTTATTCGATTTTAAACGATTAGGTCAGACATCAAAAACGAAAAATATTTCTTCGGCGACTTCCTCTCAGCAGATTTTTTGCAAAGACTCTGAGAGTAAAAAATTGCCATGAAAAGCTTCTCATAATCTGTCGTTCGGAGTCGACTTTAAACTGTAGGTCCCGCCACTCATGCATTAAATTAACGCACACAACACAAGTAAGAAGCTAGGTCGTAATCCTGACTGAAGGGTTGTAATGGCCAATTATGTATGTTTAAATGATTAGGAATGGATTCTACTATCTTTTTTGTGTAACTTTATTTTAAACAAAAATATTTATTTTATTTTCTTCTTTTTCAATAAATATTAACCAAATACTTGGTTAATTTCATGGAGGGCCATTTTCATTGTGATTCACTGTAGTTTGTAAAAAAATTTCGTTTAAACAAAGTTTTTGTTAACCAAATATCCACGAAAAGTGTGTTCGTTTTTAGAATACAAAAAGCAATGAGAGTGATTACCGAAGGGACCAAAGTGTGGCCTAAGTACTACTTATACTACTTGAGTGAACAGACACTTCTACCTAGTTACCTACCTAATAAATTGATGAAATTAAAAATAATAATATGAATATGAAATCGCAGTAGTTTAGTAGGTAGTTTGTTGGATAGGGTTCGAGTCCCAGGCCAGACATCAAAACGAAATAAAAAAGGATTTCTTCTGCGATTTCTGGCAAAAAACTCTGAGAGTAAAGAAACCTGTCATGACAAAACTTCTCTCAAAAATCTTTCGTTCGGAGACGACGTTAAACTGAACTGTAGGTGCCGCCACTCACGTGTAAAATTAACACACACTACATAAGTGATGTGAGAAACAAGGTCAATAATTCTGACTGAAGGCTTGTAATGACCAATTAAATAAGTAAAAACGAACATATGTTCCTTAAACGTTTGGATAACCGGGGCCTTTTGCTATTTTTTGTTTTTTATTAAACCTGCACTCAGGGGATGACCCCTACCCATGCAGTGCATTGTGCAGGTTTAGGAAAGGTGGAAAGAGGGAAGATGCGAACGGAAACTAGTTGCTGCTGGTGACTATAAAATGGCCAGTGCTATACCTTCACCATTAGACAGCCTACAGCAATCGTCCCCAAGAAGCCCGCAGTTTTTCTCACCATTTATGTTGTGTGTGTTAATTTTATATAGAAGTGGCGGGACCTACAGTTTAAAGTCGACTCCGAAGGACAGATTTTATTTGAGAAACTTTTCAAGAAGAGAAAGAGAAGAAATCGCCGGAAAAATACTTTTTTTATTATTTTATTTTTGATGTCTCGCCTGGGACTCGAACCCTGGCTTTACGTCTAATAAGCCAGCACACTACCTACTAGACCACGGCGACCGCCCTTTGTAGAATAATTAAAGATTGCACTACAATATATGGTCGGACCTACGCTAGCATTTTTGCTTCATAGAGTATTTCCGCTAAAATAAACTGATCTCTTGAAACTAATATGTTTCAGGGAATTATTAAAGCTTTTGGCAATAAATGTTGACAGGATCTGAATAAAATAATAGTCATAAGAAACTAAAAGTTAATAATTTGCATAGAGTTTAGTAAGGTTAGATTAGGATAGTGTGGTAGCTTTATACTAAAAGCTCACTCGAGCACGCATAGCGGCCCGTTGTAGCGCCACAGGTGAACGCAATCCCAGTAATGAGCAATTTCATCCGTTTAGTAAGGAGTGACAATAGAATATATTGAGCTAAGAACGATTCCAAGTTGGTAAGACCAGGCTTAATAAATAATTTACCTGCTCCTGACGTAATTTAATATGAAATTAAGGTAATTTCTATGAAAGCATACCCGTGACCTGTGGACTACTCTTTTTTTTTGGTAATCTCTTCTGCTAGGTTGACTGTTAACATATTTGTTTGTAAACCTTAAAAGAAACGCCTTTAGAATCTGAAAATTTCATTTCTATTTAAATAACCCTGTTTGCATATGTTTCAAGGTCAAATAAAGATAATTTTGCAAAATTTTGACACTGTTTTGTAAACGCCCCTGCAAATATTCTTTTCATTTTTTTTTTTTGGCATTCAGAACAATACAGCGCATGCGTGCAAGGAAAAGGCTTATTAAACGCCATTGTTTTCAGTTAAGATGCATATCTTACAGGAAATAACAGGGCACGCTAAACGGACATACGAATACAATACATTACGCTTGTATGATACAAAAGAAAATGATGCCAGTAAAGGATTTAAAGTTACAATTATTTGAGTGTGTCGATATTGTAGAACTTCTAATGAAAGGATTAGGAAAATTTTGCGAAAATCGTTTAAATGCGCTAATTTTTGAAAAGGGTTTGAAGTAATTGTAGTAAATAATAGAAAGGAGGAAACGTTCCATCACATACCTAGAAATTTTTGAAATATTTGTTTACTATAGAAGCCGAAAATACTAAAAAAAATTTTTTATTTTGTAAACATCTCTTCGTCACTTTAAACAGAATCCCATCAGGATTCATTTTGGCAACTCCTTTTATAGGTTAATTAGCAGAAAGATATTCTCGATACTTTAAATATTTGACTTTTACAATGGCCACCTTGCATTCTAAAAAAAATTAGCTTTGCATTCCATCTTCTCTATCAAATGCCACCTTCTCTCTCAGCTTGTAGAGTTAACACTGCGACCATATGACCTGTTGTACTGCCCTTAATCTATAGACCTTATCCTTACAATATCTTCTCTAAGTCCTTTGCCCTGGCAAGCTTAGGCGCGTATTAATAATGCACGTATTTTCTTCTGGGTTAATGCCTCACAGGCTTTAGCACTGGGACTTCTGATCTGTTGTACTGCCCGCCCCTAGTCTACTCTGACAAACTTCAGCGTCTATTATTTATCCCCTTGTTTTCTTCTGTATTAATTCCACATAAATTCTAAAAACGATATCTGATTCGATTCGAAACTATTTTCATTTCAAACAAATGTACTTTGTCACTATAGCGCTCAATTAAAAGGCCGGTTACAAAAATCAGGTTATTCCTGTATAGACTGTTGCGCGATTGCGGTAAACTCCTTCCCGCCTTCTGCTGTATAATAAGGGATCATCCGGTTTGAAACTACTCAAGAAATTAAAAGATTTCGACATGTCCTTTCCTAGTTGAAAGTAAGTGCAGGAATTTATTTTATAAGACCAACACTTAGGGGATGGCCCCTACTCATATAGTGTACTTTGTGGCTACAGCGCTTAGTCAAAAGGCCGGTTACCGGTTGCACGATTCCGGTAAACTCCTTCCCGTCTTCTGCTCGCCATAAAAAAGTGTTAGAGATAGATAGTGAATGGTAGAGGTAGTATGATAAGGGATCATCCGGTTTGAAACTACTCAAGATTTTAAAAAATGTGGGCATGGGTATTGGAATAGGTAAACTAGGTTATGGGAAGGAGAACTAAGGGAGAACGGGTAGTCCGGCTAAAGAACGAATTCTGTCTATAATGCAGTGTGCCACTGACCATAAACAGATGAGCTCTGCGCGAAAGACGGGTGCTACGTAAGAATACTCGATTTTTTGTGAACAAATCCATTTATCTCGCTAGAGTTGCTCGATGTCGTCAGCATACTTGAGAATTCCTAACTAGGCCAGATCTTGTTTTCTCATTGTTTTCTTAACGTGTATCCCATGCCATTGGCTTTGTGTATGCGTATTTTAGATTTGAAAGAAATTTGATGCACATCTAGGATAGGATTCCCAATATACTGTGAAGGCAATATTCGCTAAAAAAAATTGTGCATAATTGTGTGCACAATGTTTGACAATGATTGGATGGTATAGGAGGCATCCTTTAAAGCGGAGCTGCCATTTTAACACAGTCCTTGATGTAATTATGTGAAAGTGCTAGGTTACTATGTCTACAAGTGGACTATACAACATCACAATCCTTACAAATTTTCCTGTGAAAATTAATTTAAAAAATTACACAGCCCTGCAAATTTGGACTTTTTTGTGCCAATAAGATGGCTCCAAGTGTATCCGAAGGCATTTTACGCGCTGAACACGAATCTGGGTTCAATTCACCATTTTGAATTTTTTAAATCTGAATAAGGAACTGTAATCAGCGGCCCCAAAAACAAAAATCCCTGAGTAACAATTTTCAAGTAAATCTGATTAATTTGTAAAGACCTCCGTAATGTGTTTTTTTTATCCCTTGAAGCCCTTGATATAAACCCACCCCTTATTTTAAGGGTGCATGCAATCAATTTGGCTTTAAGCTCATTTTAAAAAGCCAAAGATCAGTTGTCAATTTCTGAGAATAGCGATGGTTCTAGCACGTGCAGTGCTTAGCTCTACAATTTTTCAGAAATGAGCAAAAACGCTATTTTTAGGGGTTTCAACCCTCTTTTTTTTTTTTTTTTGACAATGTACAATGGGTCAATTTGGACCTCCGGGTACTGTGCTTGTCTTGACCGACAGGTGCACGTCCTCTAACCTAACCCTCTTTTTTCGCGAAAACCTGACGTGAAGGATAGTTTTTGAACAAAATGACTTCGGAAACCATTTTTTTGTAAAACCAGCACTCAGGGGATGGTCCCTATTCATGCAGTGCATTCTGCAAGTTTAGAAAAATAGGTTACAGGAAGGTGATAAGAGGGAGAAGTGATTGTGGACATTATATTTAAACTTACAAAATATTATAATTGACGGGATAAGGAACAATTGAAAGACGAACTGCAAGGAAACGAGTTGCTGCTAGGTGACTATAAAATGGCCAGTGCTATACCTTCACCATTAAACAGACTACAGCAATCGTTGCCAAGAAGCCCGCATCATAAGGTATGTAATAGGTTATTTTTAATAAATTATAATACTGGAGCCCTCTTATTTGCAAAACACATGCAAGGCTGTGTTATTAAGAAATTTAAATTTTTCTACAAATGGGGGACGCTTATTTTTTGTAAATAATTTAATGACATACGAATTTAATTATTTTTAACAATTGTATCCCTATTTGTAAGCTACAAGAGGCCAATATTTGCTTTACTTTTTTTCTTTGATTACATCAACTAGTCAGTCAATGAATATTTCGTTATACTCGTATTTAATGACGCCATTTTTATATTATACAACCACTCGACCTATATATTCTCATTTTTACATCTTTTTATTTTTCATCCCCTCTCCTACACTTTCTCTCTCTCTCTCACACACTCTCTCTCTCTCGTCTTCCCCTAAAATATCTTCCCTTAAATTTCAGACTCATGCACAAATCTCATCTCAATACACTCAAACGAGTATTCTTAACATTGTTTATTTAATTTTGTATCCTTGAAGAAGGATTCTTTAAATATTTAATTTGACTTATGTTTTGAGTACTTTTAAAAATAACACACTCACACAAACATAATATGTTACGTTATATACCTATACCTATAGGAAACCGTAAGGGAGCATAAACATTTCACAGTGTACTCGTATAATAAATAATGCAATATGAAGTAAACCAATCAGTGGATAATATTTGACAGGGGGTAAGAATTGAAGGGGAATGTAAGACTACTTGTTATAATACGGGGGTTAAACTGTAAGCAATAAAAAAGAGAAAATGGCTGCCATATACACCCATACATACAAAATTGGTCAATACAACCCTGCAGTCAGGATTACAACCTAGCTTCTCACACCACTTATGTTAAGTGCGTTAATTTTATACGTGTGTGGCGGGACCTACAGTTTAAAGTCGACTCCGAACGACAGATTTTTGAGAAGCTTTTCATGGCAATTGTATTTCCTTTCAGAGTTTTTGCCAGAAATCTGTTGAGAGGAAATCGCCGAAGAAAAATTTTCATATTTGGTTTCGATGCCTAACCTGGGATGCGAACCCGGGCTTTACATCTAATAAGCCAACACACTACCTTTTAGACCACGGTTTGTATTCTAACTCAAGCGAATTAATGTGGAATAAATGGCTAGTTCATCATTTTTCCTACCCTCTAATTCTATAAGCAGTTTGGAATGAAGCAGATCCTTTGTTTAGAAAGGCCTATTGATGTCTAATAAGAGAATATACTACATAACAAACTATGGAGGGTTCCATTTCCATACACGTAAAAAAGGTTAATTTTGGCTGATAGCGCGGATTATGTTGGGTTTGAGGTCTGCTAAGTTTTGTGGCTTATTCACGTTCATTTGTTACTTAATCCTACAGAGTCCTACAAGAAAAAGTCTAACAGAATTCAGAATGGCACAATCTCGGTGGCCAGTTTATATTATCTTTACATGAAATGATTATGATCCCAAATCCATTGTGGATACTATTCAATATAGCACAGGCTGTGTGTGTAGCGCATAAAATCAGGTCAGAAGAATTATAAAATTATTGACCTACAATGCACGCTATAGGCAGTGATGGCGTGGTCCTCAACGGTATATGGTTGGAGGACGCTGTCAACCCAAAATCCACTCTAAACAGTGACGGCTTTATGCAAATCATTAGATACTCTTCGATCTGCTAGGTAATGGTTTCGTCTTAAATTCGGTAATATTATTTGTTTACGGATCCTTTTATCTAGGAATAGGCCACTTCGCTGTAGATGACTTTTCAAAGCGTCATTCAGTGTACACACATCGTCGTTTATGATAGGTTACTTTCAGTTTTTAAGTCTGTTGAATTTAGTAAAGGTGGGGAAGCTCAAGTTTCGGACTCAAAATTTTGCAAAGTTTGGGGTGTGCGCTTGGCCGAGGTTATGGAATGATCCCGGGTTCTCCTACATACTCTCACGAACTGCGGCAATGTTTTCAATAGATCTTCGTTCCTTCATCGAGTTATAGATGTTGTTCGATCGTTTACTGAACCGGTGGATACGAATTTATCCAAAACATCGCTGAAAGTAATTTCGGTACGACGACAATGGCGATAGTAAAATGGGCACAATGCATGGTTCATTATCTGAATAGGACACTTATTGTGCAAAACCCATTTTATTATTTGCACGTGATGTTGAATACTGTATCCGTCCTTGGTGATTTGACAAAACAGATTGAATAAATGACAACTAATTTGACAGCTGAGAAATTGCTGTAGTTTAGTAGGTCCCAGGTCAGGCATCGAACCGCGATATGTAAAAATATTTCTTTGGTGATTTCCTCTCAGCAGATTCCCGGCAAAAAGTCTGAGAGTAAATAAACCTGCCATGGAAAAGTTTCTCAAAAATCTGTCGTTCGGAGTCGACGTTAAGCTATAGGTCCCGTCACTCAAGTATAAAATGAACGCTTACAACACGAGTGGTGTGAGAAAGGCCGTAATCCTACCTGAAGGGTTGGAATGGCCAACTATGTATGTAATTTGACAGATGTAGCATAAATAAGATTTTTGTTGTCAACTGGCAAAGTTCCAAAGTTCCTGTTGGAACACATATTCCTCAGCAAAGCAAATTTTGCTTTTTTTAAGTGCTCATACCGAATAATTGTATGCTTCCAGCGGCTTACATTTAATATTGTTTGTACTAGTCATAGTTCCAACAAGTAGTAGCATCTTAAGCTACAGCACTACACTGTTTCAATGGTCTCTTATAAGTCTGTTTAGACATGGTTCAACGTATTGATAGCATGAAAGTATATAAGAAGAGTCTCGCTATTGACTAAATTCGTTCGATTGTGGTTGGTTTACTGTTACCTTCCAGAGAACATTAGCTAATTATTCACTGGCATGATTCAAATTAGGCAGCAAGGTTGAAAGTAGAATTGTTTTAAGGTGGTTCGACAATAACCTTAACTTCTGCTTCAATTCTCTTTGATTATTTCGGTTACTAATAATCAGACATCTGCACAATGTGACTGTAGTTGTGAGAAGAATGCGTACAACTAATGGCACCAATGTCCCTCAGGGGAAGAATATCTTCGACTTTTTACACATATAGAACACTAACATCAATAATGTTCGTTAAAAAGAGCATAAAATTGCATTCAGTTGCTTGTCAGCTTTGAAAGAACAAGGTCCATGTTGCTTATTTTTCAGGTTTGAATGAATTTGGTCTCTTTTTAACGAACATTATTGATGTTCATATATTCTGTGTGTGCAAAAAGCCGAAGATATTCGACTGTCGGGGGCTATTGATGGCAATGTCTGCTAATAACCGATCTTTTATTGTTTCTGGGTTATTGTTATGGAGAATAACTAGCTTGGGGAGAACCAATGAGGTGTTCAAAATACTTTTCGTAGATGCGAATCTTTAAAGAAAATTTTAAAATTTTAATTTTCCTTTCAAACTTTACTTCATTAAATGTTTAATGATTTGGGAGGCAAGAAGAATCACAGGAAAACCGAATCACAATTGAAATGCTGTCAAAATTTGTAAAGACCATCTGTTCATATTGGTTTATGGAACTTGACCACAGCTGATGCCAATAATTTTTTTTGCCACTAAAAATAGCAACAACAATAAACAATTGCAATGAGATAAAATGTTAAATAGAGAGACAGACAGACAGATAGACAGATAGGCAGACAAACAAATTCATTCTAATAAAATATAAAGAAGTAATCTAAAGAGAAGGGTTGTTTAATTATGAAGCTATGAAGCATATGCACATACATACATACATAAATACATGTATGTATAGTATATTATGTATGTATGTATGTATATAACAGAACATATATTGGATATTGTAAGTATTTATTTAATATGTGGCCTGTTCTTTCGCATTATTAATGAATATTTGGTCATCTTTGTGGTGGCCAGTTATGTATGCCTTGTTCGAGTTTAATGAAAAGGGTTCATATAATCCTTTCCCTTCCTTCTCTTTTGTCCCTTCTAATTTTTTGTTTTGTTTTCCTTATTTTGAGGGTTGTTTTCACTTTCATTTCGCCTTTAATTATTATTAGTTAGTTTTTGTTTAGTATGGAGTTTTTGCAATTTTTCCCCTATACGAACGAACGTTGATTTATTATCGGTTGTGGCCTCATTTTATTACATTTGTGTTCACACTTCTTGTGGTCATGTTATAGCCATCATTTCCACCCTTCCATCATATCCTTGTAATATTGTTGACATATTTATTGTTGGTTTGATTACAACTCCAATTAAACGAAAATCGATTTTCTTTTCTTATTTTTTTTTATAAAAAGATATCTTCATTCAATTTTTATTTTTTGTTTTTCTTCTTTGCCTTTTTGGAGTTAAAGGAAGAACATATTTTAATTATTGGCTTGAAGGCAATAACTATTAAGAAAGCAATTAATTATGATGCGTTCCTGGCTGATGGTCAAGAAATTTGAAAAATGCAATCGACTCTACACGCACTACACAACACACCACATTTTCATTCAAAATCATAGAGTCTAATGGTACTATCTAGAGGTCAGTTAACATACATAATTGGTCATTACAACCTTTCAGTCAGGATTACGACCTAGCTTCTCACACCATTTATGTTGTATGGATTAATTTTATATATGAGTTGTGGGACCTACAGTTTTAAGTCGACTCCGAACAACAGATTTTTGAGAAGCTTTTCATGCTTCTACAAAATACTAGAGGACAGTTACAACCTTTCAGTCAGGATTACTATCTAGCTTCTCACACCATTTATGTTGTATGGATTAATTTTATACATGAGTGGCGGGCCATACAGATCTAAGTCGACTCCGATTAACAGATTTTTGAAAAACTTTTCATGCTTCTACAAAAATACGAAGGTTATTGGTACTACCTAGAGGACAGTTACAACCCTTCAATCAGGATTACGACCGAGCTTCTCACACCATTTATGTTGTATGGATTAATTTTATACATGAGTGGCGGGCCATACAGATCTAAGTCGACTCCGATTAACAGATTTTTGTGAAGACTTTCATGCTTTCACAAAATACCAAGATTATTGGTACTATCTAGAGGACAGTTACAACCCTTCAATCAGGATTACGACCTAGCTTCTCACACCACTTATGTTGCGTACCTTAATTTTATACATGAGTGGCGGGCCATACAGATCTAAGTCGACTCCGATTAACAGATTTTTGTGAAGACTTTCATGCTTTCACAAAATACCAAGATTATTGGTACTATCTTGAGGACAGTTACAACCCTTCAATCAGGATTACGACCTAGCTTCTCACACCACTTATGTTGCGTACCTTAATTTTATATATGAGTGGCGAGGCCTACAGTTTTAAGTCGACTCAGAACGACAGATTTTTGCAAAGCTCGCATGCCATTTTTATTTAGTCTTAGAGTTTTTGCCAGAAATCTGCTAAGAAGAAGTCGCCGATGAAATATTTTCATATTTTCCTTTTGATGTCTGACCTGAGGTTTGAACTCGAGCGGGGAATATTGGTCTAAATGACTTAGTTGCAAATAGTTTCCAGAAATGAGCTGTCCCAGAACTGTGTCACTGTCTAATGTGATAGGATTTCTCAGATGAATGGTTGATTCTTAATGATTTCTGAGGCTTATTAATCTTGAAGCCGAGATTCAAACCTCTGTTTATATATCTCGACTAACACCAAATATGGAAAAAAAATACTACAGCCCTGCAAATTTGGACTTTTTTGTGCAAATAAGAAGGCTCCAAGTGTTTCCGAAGACATTTTGCGCGCTGAAGATTAATCAAAAACTTTCCATCAAAAAATCGTCAAAAATTGACAATTAATCTCTGCTTTTTAAAATGAGCCTAAAGCCAAATTGATTGCATGCTCCCTTAAAGTAGGGGGTGGGTTTATGTCAAGGGGTGCAAGAGAAAAAGAAACTCTTTACTGAGGTCCTTAAAAATTAATCAGATTTACTTGAAAATTGTTACTCAGGTGTTTTTAGGGTCGGTGATTACAGATCTTCATTCAGATTAAACAAATTCAAAATGGGGAATCCAACCCAGATCCAGGTTCAGTGCCCAAAATGACTTCGGAAACACTTGGACTTCAATATCCAATATAGCGAACGAGGTTTACAACAATTAATCAGATTTACTTGAAAATTGTTATAAACCTGGACCACCTTTCCGTAGTTTTCTGTTGAAATTTTTTCAAAAATATGTCGTGCGAAGTGGATTTTAAACTGTAGCCTCTTATGGATAACATAAAAACATACACAGCGTGGGTGGTATGAGAAGCAACTTTCTAGTAACTAAGATGTTAAGTAACGATTTAAGAAAACATTATAAAAACAAAAAGTTCAAGAACATATTTTATATTTTTAAATACCCTGCAAATATTATTAAGAGTTTTCTTCGAAATCATTTCAGCTGGTATGTTATTCACATACTGTACAGTGCTCTACGCTATTTTGTATGCTTTTTGACTGCCAATCAATCAATTCAAATCGATATCATAATTAAATCATTTCCAGAAAAAAAAAATACAAAAAACTACACAAAAAGATCTTAATTTTCAATTTACACCTGCTGTTTTGCTAATAACGACGATCACTTTTTATCACAATTCATCTACTACGAGTATATACTGTGGCACACGTGAAGAATATTTTAAATGTGTCACCGCCCGTTGAGCGCCCATTTTTTCAAGTGTTTTAGCACAATGGCTGTGTAAAAAAATAAGGAGATAAATTGGGTATACAGAGGGTAATATGGCAATAACAATCGTTTGATGCAGCCCTTTAGGTGTCATCGTTTTGTGTAATCAGTTCTTTAGAAATCTTTATTCTTGTTACCACAAATTCAAATTGCTAAACAATGTGATCAATAATGTTTTAACAATGAAAACTCTTTGTTTTTATAGTCAAATTGCCAAATAATGGAGAAAAAACAAAAGATCATGAGATGAAATAAAAAAAGGAAAGGTTAGGAATCAATCTTGATAATAAAAAAAAAAATTTGCAAAAAAATTATGACTGATGGTTGTAATCTACAGAAAATGCGATATTTTCGCACGAAAAACTTGAGTAAAAAAAAATAAATTTCATAAAATTATGTTTACAAATGTTGGCAATTTTACTAATTATAACGGATCTTTCATTTAGCGCTTTCTGTTTAAATGTTGCATAGTTTGTGTAAGATATCATCAAAATTTGTTATTGGTTTGAAGGGTTATTGATGGCATTAGGGTGACCAAAGTCACCAATTCTGCATGATTCTGGCGAATAAATCAGACTGAATTTGACCGATGTTATCGACATAGTCTAGTAGTTAGGGTTTCGGCTTATTAGACGTAAGGCCCGAGTCCGAACCCCAGGTCAGACTGCCTCTTAACAGATTTCTGGCAAAAACTCTGAGAGTAAATAAAATTGCCATGAAAAGCATCTCAAAAACCTGACGTTCGGTGTCGACTTTAAACTGTAGGGCCCGCCACTCATGCATAAAAATGAACGCGCACAACATAATTGATGTGAGAAGCTAGGTCTTAATCCTGACTGAAGGGTTGTAATGATCAATTATGTATGTATGTAATGTACACTGCTTTATGCTATGTTCAGGCAGGCACTTTTCTTGAGCCAATATTCGTTTATTTGAGTACAATATTTTAAGTGTTCAGACACATAATATACGCAATATTGATTTGACAGTGGTAAACAGCTTGTTGTATTAACAACTTTTTTTTTTAGTTGTTGAGATTTGAGATATGAATTCTAAGTTTTACTCAATATTATAACAATTTGTGTATTTATTGCGAATAATTAATTGAAACTTTATATGAAATATTGAGCTCAATAAAGGTGTTTAATGCGTTTTACGTAATAAAAGTTTATGTATGTATATGTTTATTTATTTTCTATCATAAGAACATTGGATAAGTGAAATGTGCAATAAAAATGCCTGTCTGAACATAGTATTAAGTTGCGTGACGACTATTGCACGCTTTTACGTTGTATTTGTCCTTCTCATTTTTAAAAAGCTTACGTGGAATACATTTTTCGAATTATGGGCGTGACAATTACAGAGAAATGTCGGAGTCGTATAGCAATGTGACTCCGTAATATGACTTGAGCATTCATTAATCATTTGCTTTGAAACTAAAGAATTTTAAAATATTTTAATTTTTTTTCTTTCGAATCCAAATAAAGGACAAAAAAGCGAGCGTGTGGTTTCTTTTAGACCCTCTAGGAGATCGTTTTCAAAAAAAGAGAAAGTGAAAACTCGGAACAAAAATTCATTAGTCAGCAAAATAAAGCCATCCATTGAAAATAGTTTCGAAATATGAATTATAAAATGTTTTTCTGTTTTTGGCACATGGCTGGCTATTCAAAGCAAAAAAAAAAAATTCAAAAACTCTGCACATAAGAGTGGTCATTTCATATGTGGAATGAAAACAAAATCCTTTTGATGCTTCTAAACCTGTCTCTTTCGTTCATTGTCCCTATCAAATGGCATAGAATGGTTTGTTAAGCATATGCAGCTGAAAACTCTCAATAAAAACCAAAGCAAAGCAAACCAAACCAAACGATTGTCAAAGGGATTGTCAAAGGATTCGTTATTTTAAAATTAAATAAACAAATGCACGAGCACACAGTAGCACACTACACACAACTAGCTTGTGTTTTTGGCAGTCATACGTTCGTAAAACGAAAATATTTTCTTTTTTATGAACAACACAACCAACGACTGCATATTACAAACGCAGATCGTTTTGATTTTCAAGGCGCATTGTGTGTGTGTGTATTGTGGTAGGATCATTAATCTCGAGAGGCGTTTACACGCGTCGCGCGCATGCGTTTTAAAAAGTAAATGCTTTAAGGCTTGTTTTCTTTAACGATGACTTTTTTTTTGTCTATTCCATTTGATCCCTATCATATGGCGAAAAATTGCTTAAAAATTATTGATTTAATGCACAACATATTTGTTAGCTATGCTTGCATATAATTCTTGGGGCCTTAAAATTTCTTATGAAAATATTTATAGAAGTAAAAAGAGGCACGTGTGTTGTTATAGAGGAAATTTTTGCCTTCTAGGGACTTTCAAAGGCTATTTCCTTTACAAATATTTGCATAGATTAAAATTGAAACGAAGAAAATTCCTTAGTATTTTAAGCCATTTCATAACTTTTAGATTAAAATTGTAACAAACATTCTGAATTTAATTTCAATATGGCAGCAACCGGGTTTAAACGATCCTTTATAAAGCATTCAGATTAGGCAAATATTTTCTGAAAAAAAAAACATTCACAACCAATACGGAAAGGCAATTCTGAACATTTGCTTGAATAATTGCTTGAACAAACAGCGTTACATAATATTTTAATATTTTATTCAAACCCTTAACCTATAAGACTATGATAGGAGTTTCTTTCGTTAAATATTTGCTTGGTAGGACTTTACCTTAACTCCTGTGAACTCAAAAGTTAAAGATTTCACTCGGCATTCTATGGCTACACAGTGCACCTAGTGGAAAAAAGTTAGGAATCAGCAAGATTCCCCACCATTACACCGTCGCCGTGGTCTAGTAGGTAGTATGCTGGCTTATTAGACGTAAAGCCAGGGTTCGAGTCCCAGGCCAGACAACAAAAAAATAAAAAATACAAAAAGAATTTTTTCGGCGATTTCTTCTCTTTCTCTTCTTGTTTCTAAAAAATCTGTCGTTCGGAGTCGACTTTAAACTGTAGGTCCCGCCACTTCTGTATAAAATTAACACACACAACATAAGTTGTGTGAGAAACTGCGGGCTTCTTGGGGACGATTGCTGTAGGCTGTCTAATGGTGAAGGTATAGCACTGGCCATTTTACAGTCACCATCAGCAACTCGTTTCCTTACCGTTCGGATCTTCCCTCTTTCCACCTTTTCTAAAAACCTGCACAATGCGCTACATGAGTAGGAGTCATTCCCTGAGTGCTGGTTTTATAAAAAAAAAAAATATTCGAAGGACATCTTTCCCGACAACTATAAATGGCAAACCCCTTTATCCTAGGACTTGGAACATCAAAAATAGATTAAAAAAATGCTTTGCGAAATCCATATGTTCCCAAGAGGAGGGGTACTGGAGAATAGAAAGAAAGATACAGTACACCACAAATGTATTGTGTTGGCTTGTGGGAAAACGGAGGAGTTGCAGAGCTTGTTGAAGTTAACAGGCGAATTGTTTCTTCGCTCATAGGACACAGTAAAGAGGACGTGTTGAAACTGGAGGCAATATTTACCAGCACTGATAGTCAAATAACAATTAGGGCCATAGTATCCCCATGGATACGATTCAAAAAATGTCCTGGAATGTAAGGGGGCGATTAACCATTACTCAAGGCATGGTGCGATGCGCATTGTATGGGCGCCTAATAATCATGTAATGATCGGATAAAATAAGGAGACGAATAATTTAACAAAAAGAACTAAGGGAACTTGGATAATCCACTACTTTGTAGTGCATTTGAAAACTAGTTTACAAAAATGAGCGAGAACATTACATCGACTATTGTGTAACAATAACGCTGCAGGAAAAATGTCAAAGATGTTCTGGACTTTGATCCTGGTCAGAGAAAATCAAAGAATATATTAAGACTGAATAAAGACTACACTTCGATTACACGTGCACCTGAACCCTATGGAAGGACTGGAAGAATGCTAAGGAGTTTTGTACAAGATTAGTATGCATAACAAGCCGATTTACATGTATGACCATTAACTCCTATGGCTTCCTTCCCTTCAACCTACCTATCCAAGGCCGCATTTGGTGAAAATATTGTACTACTTCATCAAGAGAATGCAACCGTGTATTCTCGCGATGGGCATAATTAATGAATTAGGGTTCACCACGCATGTAGCGTCCCTTACAGGAACTCTTCCAATTGCTGGTGTGTATGGTATGACTGCTAAGTTTTCCTCCCGAGCACTATACATAGGTAAATGAGGACCCACTCGTTTTGTCCGGAATTGGATGATGTGTGCTTACAACAGGACGGCTCTATGTGTTACATTGGTCACGACACAGCGATAGGTAGGGGTAATTGAACTGGTCACCGAAATCATGCATTTGGTTTTGTTCTTGAGAGGTTTTCTTAAGACGATCGGTCAAATTCTCTGCATACCTATATACATAATTGATCATTACAGCTCTGCAGTAAGGATTACGACCTAGCTTCTCACACCATCTATGTTGAGTACGTTAATTTTTATGCATAAGTGGCAAGACCTACAGTTTAACGTCGACTCCGAACGTTAGGTTTTTGAGAAACTTTTAATGACAATTTTATTTACTCTCATGGTATTTTCTTAAGCACATCACATCTTTAAATTTGCATTAAAACTAGGCTAGTAAGAGATATCACCAACATTTTTTTATTTATTGTTAAGACCTATTGCTGGTATTTTGTGTGGAATGTAATATCTTTCAATTGTGCTCCACGGCTTTCGGAATGCCAAATTTTTATAGACTCTGACGTAAAATCAGGCTGAATTAAACCTCTGATAGGTTATTGTTACAAGTAAAGTACTCGGAGGTCGAATTGACCCATTGCACAACGTGTCAGCTTCTCACACTGATCGTGTTGTGTGCGTTAATTTACAGTTACAGTTTTTGCCAAAAATCTGCCGAGAGGAAGTCACCGAAGAAATATTTTCATATTTTCGTTTTAATGTTTGACCTGGGATTTGAATTCGGGCCTTCAGTCTAGTAAGCCAACATAATACTTAATAGACTATGACGACTTCCAGTATGTATGGATGTGTGTAAGCCAATTATATCAAAATAAATTTAGTCGTTTAGATCAATCGTCTGTCAATTTCGTATTCGTTGCCTAAAATGATGTCTTATTAAGAGTTTGTAAAACGTTCTAACGCCATTGGATATCTTAAACAATAAAACAGTTTGATTTGAATTAAAAAAAAAATAAAAATCTGCTTTAAAGTCAACAATCCTTAGGATATTCGTTAATGATTTCAAATGTCTTAAGTTAGCATACATAAAATGAAATAAGAATTAGGAACGAAGGCAAAAAATAAAAAGAAAATGATGTTGGGTTGACAATTAACATGCAAATTCCATTACATGGAGAGCAAGCAGAATCATTAATCACATGACAACAAATTGCATGTGAGACTGACTTAAACGGTTACAAATCATTTGAAATGGCATGGCATGGCATGGCATATTAGAATAAACCAACCGGAACCGAAAATCATTAGCGTTCCAACGGAAAATGTCAAGAAAATGATAGCTCAGTGTGGTATCAAATTTAGTTAATCCTTTGGAAACATATGCTTGGTAGTATATACTCATACATTTAAACAAATACAAATGCACTTCAGCAAAATATGTATGTAAGGATTTGAATATGTGTGCCATGCCAGCATTGCAAATTCTCTCTTAAGAGATCAATCGTGAGAGTGAGTTGCATTCACATTAAAAACAACAAACAATTTTACTAAGAATTTATTTTATACATATAACTATTGTTGTTGTTGTTGTAGTAGTATTATATACTATATCCTTTTCAAAGGATAAATAAACAAAAATTCAATATTAGATATAAAATAAATATTTTTCAAATGACAATACTCTCCCTACACACAGACTCTCAGTTCAAGAAATTAAAATTCATTTATTGTTAAAGGGTGCTGTTTATTTATCTTGGACACAAAGGCCACGTGTACATACATACATCAAGTATGGATTGCATTTAACAAGAATAATGTTAAGTTGCTTTTTTAGAATAATTAAGAAAGGGGTGTACTTCAGCTAAACTAATAACACGGGTGCAACAGTGAAAATACTCCCGACTAACTACATAGTCCACGTTGTTCAGTTAGCTGAACTTTCTTTATATTTCTCGAACCCTCCAAACTTTTTTTATTTGACAAAAACAGTTTGTTTTTGACTTTGCGCACAAATTTCTGTTTTACTTAAACATTTCTGACCCGATTTTCAAAATTTAAATTTTTCGCCGAAAAAATACTTTTTATATTTTTATTTTTTTTATTTTTGATATCTGGCCTGGGACTCGAATCCTGTTGGAAAGGGGAGAGATGGACCTTTAAAACCGTATACAGATATACAGATCTGATGAGGTAAACTTGGAAAATTCGAACTGATTTATATTTTTCCAAGTTTATTTATAGTAGCAAACTTTAATAACAAAATATAGGATAAGTGATAATATTCTGAGTCACCATTTAGATAAAAGTTACCGTAATTAATCCGATGCTACCATCACCATGATAGACCATCTTTAAGGTATATTTTGGATTGAATTCATCTTCTCCATCATGTAAGAAGACCTATCCATCACGAATTCAATCCAAATGACGGTCTAACATGGTGGTGGTAGCATCGGATTAACTGCGGTAGTTTTTATCCAAATGGTGACTCAGAATATTATCACTTATCCTATATTTTGTTATTAAAATTCTTCTTCTCCACCTTGTAAGAATACCTATCCATCAAGAATTTAACCCAAAATATACCTTAAAGATGGTCTAACATGGTGGTGGTAGCATCGTGGTATGGGGGGGGGGGGCATTCTCTCGTTATGGTGTGGGTCCTATATATCGTATCTAGAATATAATGAAATCACCCGATTACATTGAAATTTTGCAAAATGCAATGCTGCCGTATGCATATGCGTATGGGATAATGATCTAAAGCATACGGCAAAGTACACAAAGAAGTGGTTCCAGGTCAAAAAAAATCAATGTTTTAGAATGGCCAGCACAGTCTCCTGATATGAACCCAATAGAGAATTTGTGGAACGAAGTTAAAAGGACATTCAGGGGAAAGTGGAAGGATGCGTGGAACGCAATAAATTTGGTCGACTCAATGTCTAGAAGATGTGCTGCTATTTTTGATAACAAAAGTCCTAATTTGGCACTAAGGCTTTATGCAACAATATTCAGTATAAATATCTATTTAGTTTATAATAATATATAAAATAAAATAATAAATAAATAATAATAATATAAAATTTGGTTTTTATTCTATTTTCTATCGTTTTAGAAAAAATAAATCGTTCAAATAAGAAAGAATTTTCGATTTTTTATTCGGTTGTAAATGTAATGTAAGTTTGGGTGGGCACTGTCTTTATTATTTTTCACATCACTGTATATATTATTTTCAATATGGCAACTTCAAATATAAATAAAATGAGGAAACACAAAAACGAAAAAGAGGCTTTTCGTTTCCATTGCGTTTTTAAAGCATTTTTTTAATTGAGTAACGTTATCGACATTGCTACGGTACTGCCATATTTTTTTTGAATAAAGTTAACTTTATTTTATCTGTAGGTTGTAATAACGAAAGTAAGTTAAAGTTGACTTTAAA